>JAYJMB010072185.1:0-23774 GCA_036873735.1 Pouteria campechiana | reverse complement strand
GGGGGAAGAAGATTTTGCTGCTACAGCGAAATCCGTCGAGATTTTGGGGAAAATCTCGAGAAATTGGAGAAAATTTTGAGATTTTCCCCAAAATCTCGAGAATTTCGCCTAACTTCGGAAATGGGTTTGCTTTCTCTGGTAATATTATCTCGCTGATGGGGGAAATAAAAAATTTCGGCAAAATTTTTGAAATGGCGAGCACTGGTATTTAAGAATTTAACCTATTAATTCTTAGGATTATATGAAAAATAAATTATAAGAAAAGTATTTGCCTAAATAGTATATCACACAATTGATAAATCAATGGATGAATTTGAGGTAAGGAACATTGAGCGTGATTGAATACCTTCTTAACATTGATGAATTGCCAATAAGGTGTGGCGTCCATTAAGAGTGTTGGGTAATTCTTGTTAAATTTATCGATGGACTTGGGCTACAATTCGAAAAAGACCTTGTGATGTATTCGTCTTGCACCATGTAAGAAGCTTACTATAAATCATTAGAACTTGAGAAGTTTCAGACAATAAAACCAGTTTCTAAGTCTATACTTTCTCGGATATCTTGAGCCTCCACTATCATAACCAATCATATCTTATAAGTAGCTATTCAGTTTAAAAAACTAGCACAGGTAATTTCACAAATATTATTGATGAAAATCGTGATGTGCACCTAATTCGTACCTATTTTAGGTGCAATCATTGAAATTAAAACTTGTTTAATTGATTTTGGATTTTTAAAACAATGTGTTTAGTTCATATTAATTTTTTTTTTTATCTTTTACTTGTTACGCAATTGTTACGCAAATTCATGGGATTTTGCTTTTCAATGTATACATAGGTTAGCTTGTATTAAGCTTTGTTAACACTTCTGTAATTGAAATTTATTGCTTCTCTTTGCCATAATTCTCTCTAAATTCTTCCCTAGCTGAGCTTGTATTAAGCTTTGTTAACACTTCTGTAATTGAAATTTATTGCTTCTATTTGCCATAATTCTCTCTAAATTCTTCCCTAGTTCTCTCCTTTCTTCCCTTCTTATTCTCTTGAGAGGATTTTTATTTTTTCTTCTTTTTTCTTTCTATTTATTTGATTGAGATGGAGCACCGGTGCAGTTAGTTAGTGATAAGAGTTTCTGTACATGTGAGAATCAGCTCCACCGGCACTCGTGACTACTCACGATTTGTAGCCATCTTCTGACGCAAGCAGCAGAGCCGTGTTTCATTCACTCAATTTATTTATCTGAAATTCCGACACACAATTGGCATTGAAATCTCTTGCCTGAATCCCTGCTCTCAAAACAATGCAACCAACATCAATTTTTGGCAAATTCAAAGATTTCCACTCTGATTTCGGTGACTCACTACATTGGCAGAGCCTATTGGAAGTCAGCTTCTTTATTTTTGGAAAACCGATTGTGGATTTTCTTAACGCATGTGCATGCGTCGTCAACAAGTAATAAAATTAGAGTAAAAGAACGTTCCCATGAGGGCTATGGTTACCAAATACCAAATTACTCTTAACTCTAAATTCTGTTTGAACAATCGAATGATGAAAATAAGAGAGAAAAGGAATCTAAACTTAATGAAAATTGACAAGAATGCTGATCTAGACAATTAGAGAATCAATTGATTAAGACATCTAGGGTTTTTGAGTTCACTGGATTATTCCTATTTAGTTTCACCCAATTTAATCAATCAATGTTTGTTCCTATGTTGATAATGAATCTCTTTTTTAATTGTTAATCTTTCTTAAGCAATAACAATTTATCATAGTTAGCAAATTTCTGACATCTCTATGAATATTCTGAACTAACCAAGATGCATTAAGAACAAGAAATTCATGTTGTTACACAAGCCTCATGGATATTTTTATCTAATGACAATCTTATGGCATTTAATCATGTTTTAATTCAATTATTGCTTCTTAGCCTTAAATTGACTCACAAATCATGATGAAAGGGCCAGTATACTTTCTCAAGCATTAAACTCAGATTAAACACTCAACATAGATAATGAATAAATATCAAATTGAATTGAACTAAATAAAACTAAATATTCATAATCCGACTGCATCGTTGCCCTAGAACAAAATCTTTAGCTCATAATGGAATTAAAAGAAATATAAAACATTGTCTTAAACATGACTAAGAAAAAAAAGAAAAAGAATTATGAGAACACTAAGAATTGATGTAGAATTGGTTTTATCCAACTTGCACTCTCTTCCTTTCATAGCAGTCCCTCTTCCAAGTCTCCTTTGCTAGGTCTAATCTCTTGCC
The DNA here is from genome assembly GCA_036873735.1 of Pouteria campechiana. Classification (NCBI taxonomy): domain Eukaryota; kingdom Viridiplantae; phylum Streptophyta; class Magnoliopsida; order Ericales; family Sapotaceae; genus Pouteria; species Pouteria campechiana. Next base: position 21,503 of record JAYJMB010072185.1, on the reverse strand, counting down.
AAAACCTCCCCTCTCTACTTCTCTCCCTCCTTTTCTAACTCCCCAAATTAGGGTTAAGTACATCCCCACATAAATTAAAACTTAGTTTAAGCATAAAAAATTAAACTCGAAAACATTTGAATTTTTTTTTAGATTTCTCAAAAACCTTTGAAACCGTTTCTGAATTCCTTCATTTGATTTTAGAGTATTCTGTAAGCTTCAATTTTCAGCAACTTGTTCTTTCCCTTCAAGCTCCATTGCATTGCTTCTTTCTCCTCATTGATTTTTTTATGTTTTCCTCACCTTTGTTGCACTTACATACCTATAAACAAACACAAACCAAAATACATAAAATCCTCTAAAAACAACTCATGAACAAACCAGCTTAAAAGATATAATAATAGTTAATAAAATTAACTTATCAAATACCTCCAAACTTATCATTTTCCTAGTCCTCGAGCAAAACAAAACTAAATAAAACTAATCACTCAACACAAAACATTTTCAAGAAAGCAAAAACTCAAACACGATTAGGTTTAGTTTTTAGAGATTCTCAAAATGATTTCATATGCATATAGCTTAAAAAATTCCATGATGAAATGCATGTCTAGAATCTCAACTTAAACATTGTTGTAACTTACTCTTAATTTCTTATGTATGTGCAATAGATATAGCCAATAACATTCAATCACCTATGACTAAGATTCATGCAACTATAAGAACTTGTTGAATTTGGAATTCAAAACTCCATAAGCTCATCTTTCTCATCACTCTCCACTAATGTTGACAATTCAACACTAAGAATCAATAGGTCTTATTAAACTTGTAATGGGGCCTTGGTTCAGCTAACAAAGAAAAGGATAAGATTCATAAAGTAAGGGACATAAATATGCAAATTCACATCATAATTGATTGCATTCTCCATCTTTTCTTCTCTCATTCTTTTTAAAAGTAATGGGTAGTATTACTACCACACCCTTAAACTTATTTTCTTTTAATTTCCTTTGGGATGTGATCCCCCCATTTGTATAGTGAATACCTAGTAATTCTTCTCTTTTTGTCCTTTTTCTATTCTTTTAGCATTTTACTTTATACACTCCCAAACTTATCTTCTTTCAATTCCTTTCATCCTTCTTTGACAACTTCATGCATCAAATATGTCTCTTGCAAAGGACAGGCATGGATTTCTAGGTTTACAAGGGATTAGGATGATAAGGCTAGATAAAGAAAACAAATGGTGGTCTATCACATGCTTTGCACATCACATTGGTTCATTAAGGCTCAAAAGGGACACTTGTGACATGAATATACTAGGTTAGCTTGAAAGACTCAAACTTATCAAAGAGTGCCTAAATCATTTTCTTAGTGATTTGTCATCTAAAATTTTGCCTTGAAAAATGATTAAAACAAGTTCTAGAGTCTTAAATAAGTCATGTTCGTATAGTCACATAAATCTTCTCTTAGTACTCAAGTAATAGAACAACATGGCTGTGTTAAAGTGAATAAGGAATCTTAAGTAAAGCTAAACAAGTGTTCAAGTCAAGCACACAGACTAAGCATGCATCTTTCATTTTCCAACGGCTATACCCAATGGATCACGTTCTTATCATTGGTCTCAATCAAACAAACCTAAACAATGCTCAAATATTTTTTTTTTCATTAAATAAAACAACTTGGAACATAGAAAAACAGAAGAAAAACACACCATACTCACCAAACAGAAAACTACATTGTCCTCAATGTAAAAGTAATGATTGAGCGAAAGGGCTTCTTTGAGGTGACTGCACTCAGTCATCTCCTTCTTCATCTTCATCTTCATCATCCTCTTCCTCAGGAACATATGCTGGTGAATAGGGGGGAAATACTAGTCGCTGAGGAAATTGGACTTGACTTGCATCTTGGTTAATATCGCGGTTGGAAAACATTTGAGTCAGAACAGTGTTGAATTGAACCATATAATCGAACTGCTACTCTTGCCTAATCAAAAACTGATTAAACCTCCTATTCATGGAGCTAGTCATTTGTTGTTGCTTCTCCAATGTCTGCTGAATGTAAGATATCTAATCTTGCTAGTCTGAGAGCTCTGATTCAAAATTGGCAGAATGTGCATTTCTTTTATGTTGAGATGCAGTTGGCTGTGAAGTGCTTGGGCTTGGCAAACTTCACATCAGAGAGGTATCTGCTCCCTCTTCAATTGTTTCCTCCTTGCAAGTTTCTTGATCATGTTAGGAGTGATTGGTGATCTAGGATGCTGGATTTCCTCTATAGGGCTATCACCACTTCGGCTTGCAGAGACGGATCATATATAAGCGACAGATGACCAAATCCGCCTGAATGTGTCAACCTTTGTATCGCATGCAAAATGGAGCCCTCAATAACCTTTACCACAACAATGGAGAGGCTATTCTGAATGGCATAATTTAACAAAGCTCTCCCTTGTGACCTCTGAGAAATAGTTTGTAGGTAGTAACTAAGTAGAGATGAAGTACTGCCAGATTTTGCCTCCTTTTTTAAACCTATTGCAGGAAAATTTTGTATAACATTTCACGCTCTACTAAGTCCCTGGCCTGGCTAGAAAGTTAATGACCTCTTTGAAGTCCGGTCCTTGATTCTTCAACATTGAATATCCACCTATAGTTAAATCAGGAAGTTGGTACCTTCTCTTGATTGTTTTTCTATCAAAAGGGACCCACTTCCCCCTCATTAGAGCCTTCATTCATTGGTGCTCCTTTGCATTTGCATAAAACTGTCTAATGACAGGTACAAGAGCTGCACCCGGTTGCTTAGTGAATTCTTCCCAACTTCGTTCCTTGATAATAGTATGGAAAGCTCTCAATTGGTTTTCAAAGCCCCTTTCTTGAATACATCTCTTCCCTACTACTATTGAAATTCTAAACCTTTTTACTGCTTCACTCACAAAGGCGGGCTGAATTGACAAATTCTGAGAGGAACTGCATTGTCTCTTTGGATTCATCATACAAACACTTATAGCATTGAAAACTAGAACCTAGATCAACAAATTCGCTTCATACAATGAAGATCAATTTCACACAGATTTAATTCACTATCTTGACCACAAGCCTTCTTTCACAATCAAAGGCAACGATTTCTCAACAAAAATGTCACCAAGGACTTCATGCACAAAGCTTTCACCTCACACATGAATTTCCTCAAACAGGTGATGTGCACAACCTCTCCTCTACACTTCGACACATTTTTTGCTTGCCACCTCTTCCCATCTTCATCAATAATTGATTTTTCAACAAAATCAACACAAGTAATGAAACACTTGCTTGACAACCCTAGTTTGCCCGAAATTCCAACTTGCTCTTAAAACCTCGTTTTCAGATTTTTCTGGATTGCAATGGGATGAATTGAGAGTTGCAATTTGGTGGATTGAGAGGTGTATATGGTATTTGAGAATGTTTGGGACTTTGATTTTGGAAATGGAGAGCAAAGTGTGAATGAATTGTAAGGTTGGGTTTTCTCCAGGGGTGCTTCGAATGCAGGGAGAAGGATTCACGTAAATGTTCTTCTGACATGGGATTGGAAATGTGCGGATGGTCTTAAGCAAGTTTGGGCATTGTAGCGCCTACACGCTAGAACCTTATTTTGTATGGCCGAAAAACTTGGCACTGTGGCGCCCACACACTGGAAACTCTTTGGTCCTAGGTGCTTAGATTGGTCCTTGATGTGTTCCTTGATTCCTTGGCCTTCAATAAAAGTGCTCAACAATGATTAACGCATCATATTATGAGAAAACCTAACTAACTAATGCATGATGAAAATTTGGAATTAACAAACTAGAACTAATGCAAACTAGTATACATCAACTAAAGATGCAACCTAAAACTAATGCAAAGAAACAAAAGACAAGAGAGTTTAGAAACTGGGTTGCCTCCCAAGGAATGCTTAATTTATAGTCATCAGCCAGACTCTTCCTCCTTCAGTATAATTTAAGATTGACAGTTGTCTTGAGATGGTCAACAACATCATCATAAAACAGCGTCAATCGCTGTCCATTGACTTTGAAAGCTCCTTTTTCTTCATGATGAAGTTCTATAGCACCATATGGAAATACTTTCGTCACTGTGAATGGGCCCGACCATTTTGATCTCAGCTTTCCAAGAAATAACCGAAGCCTGGAATTGCAAAACAACACTTTTTGACCCGGTAAAAACTCCTTTCTCTGAATATACTTGTCATGCCATGTTTTGGTCTGGTCCTTATAAATCTTAGCATTCTCATATGCTTCATTACAGAACTCATCCATCTCATTGATTTGCAGAAGATGCTTCTCATTGGTTCCCTACATGCTCATGTTCAATTGCTTCATGGCCCAATAAGCTCGATGCTCTAACTCAATTGGAAGATGGCATGCCTTCCTATAAACCAACCTATATGGAGATATTCCTATAGGTATCTTAAAAGTAGTCCGATATGCCCATAGAGTATCATCTAACTTTTTTGCCCAATCCTTGCGAGAACTTTGGACTATTTTCTCTAAAATAAGCTTCACTTCTCTATTGGAAATTTCTGCTTGCCCGTTGGTTTGGGGTGATAGGCAAGTGCTATTTTGTGCTTATCACTAGAATTGTGTTCCTTCGTCATTGATAATAGCTCTTGGAGTTCCAAACCTTGTGAAAATGTGTTTCCGGAGAAAATTAAGCACCGCCTTTCTATCATTAGTGTGAGTTGCAACTGTCTCAACCCATTTTGACACATAATCTACTGCAAGGAGGATATACTTGTCGTTATAAGGAGGAGGAAATGGTCGCATAAAGTTAATGCCCCAAACATCAAAAAGCTCAACTTCAGAGCCATTTCATTCCTTCTTGAAATATTTTCAGTTCTTTGGCATCTATAACAAACAACAACAAAGGCATGAGCGTCTTTAAACAATGTAGGCTAGTAGAAACCTAATTGTAACACCGTGGCTGCTGTTCAATTCCCTCCAAAATGGCCTCCACACTCATGCATATAGTAGTGCTTGAGGATATCTTCCATAACTTCTTCTAGCACGCATCTTCTTATAATTTTATCAGTATAATGCTTGTAAAGAATTGGATCTTCCCAATAGTAATGTTTTACATTGGACAAGAACTTTTTCTTTTGATGATAATACATATCAGATGGCATGGTCTTTCCTGGAAGAAAATTCACAAAATTTGTATATCATGGAGGCGATTTTGCTGATGTAATAATAAAGGTTTGGTCATCAAGAAATTGATCACCAATGGGAGGCTTTTGTGATCCTTCATCTTTAGGTAATTCGAGTCTTGAAAGGTTGTTTGCTACAAGATTTTCTATGCCCTTCTTGTCTCTGATTTCCAAATCAAATTATTGGAGTAATAACACCCACTAGATGAACCTTGGCTTTACATCTCTCTTAGCCGTAAGATGTTTTATTACAAAGTGATCAGTGAACACAATTACCTTATTACCAATGTGATATGATCTGAATTTATCAAAAGCAAAAACAATTGTAGGTAACTCCTTCTCTGTTGTGGCATAATTGAGCTTTGCATCATTGAGAGTTTTGTTTGCATTAATAAATAGCATGAAATACCTTATTCTTCCGTTGCCCTAGAATTGCTCCAATTGCGTAGTCACTTGCATTGCACATTAATTCAAAGGGTTTATCCCAATCCGGTGCAACAACAATGTAGGTTGTGACAAGCTTCTCTGTAAGAATATTGAATGCCTTCTCACATTCATTATTGAATTAAGAAAGCGTATCTTGAACAAGCAGATTTGAGAAGGGGCTTTGAAATTTTAGAGAAATCCTTGATGAACCTTCTTTGAAACCCTGCATGCCTAAGAAAATTATGAAATTCCTTTGATAGAAGTTGGTGACGAGAGTTTTTCTATTGTCTCTACCTTGGCTCAATCAACCTCAATTCCTTTGCATGAAATTCGATGGCCCAAAAAAATACATTCTTTTACCATGAAGTGATACTTTTCCCAATTCAGCCCAAGATTTTTTCATTCATATCTTTCTAAAACCAATTCTAAGTTTTCAAGGCAATGATTAAAAGATTTACCAAAAACAGAAAAATTATCTATAAACACTTCAATGATCTTCTCCACCATGTCAGAAAAAATTGCGGTTATACATCTCTGAAAAGTAACCGGTGCATTACAAAGACCGAAAGGCATTCGCCTGAAAGCAAACGTACTATATGGGCGTGTGAATGTGATCTTTTCTTGATCTTCTGGAGCAATGGCCGTCTAGGAAGTAGTAGTAATCAAAACCCTCAAGCCGATCCAACATTTGGTCAATGAATGACAAGGGGAAGCAATCTTTTCTTGTGGCTACATTCAACTTCCTGTAACCGATGCATATTCTCCATACTATGACAGTTCTGATTGGAATCAACTCATTATTATCATTCTTTACTACTGTCATTTTACCCTTCTTTAGGACCACTTGCACTGGGCTAACCCATGAACTGTCTGAGGTAGGATAAATCACCCCCACATCTAACCATTTAATCACCTCCTTGCGACCTACTTCATGGTTGGATTCAATCTTCTTTGTGCTTCAACCGATGGTTTGCAATTATCTTCCATTAACATGCTATGCATGCACATACTTGGACTAATTCCTTTCAAATCAGAAAAAGACCACCCAATAACACTTATATCTTCTAAGGACTCGCAACAACTTGTCCTCTTTTTCAATGGAAAGGCTAGAAGAAATAATTATTGGTGATGAAGTTGATTCTCCAAGGAATGCATAACGTAGATGATCCGACAATTGTTTGAGCTTGAGAGTTGGTGGTCTATCAATTGAAGGAATAGATCGAGGAGGACTTTGTCCCAAAGTTTTGAAATACCTCTGATTATTGAGACCAAAGGAATCCAACCATTGAACAATTTCTGTGATATTTTCCTCCTTTAGATTAGGAGTAATGGATCTTATAATTTGCCAAAGTGTTGTGATATTAAGGCATCCATTGAATCTATACGAAAGCAACTGTCACTTGCTACCGGATACTTGATTGCATCGAAGACCTTAAAAATAACTTCATCATCCTGTACTCGATGCTTTAACTCACCCTTTTGATCATCAATCAATGCTCTTCTAATTGCCAAGAAGGGTCTCCCTAATATGATAGGGATATCTTCGTCTTCTTCCATATCCAGCACCATAAAATTTGTAGGAAATATGAATTTCTCAGTCTTTACAAGTACATCTTCAGTGACGCCCCTGCAAAGATATAATGGTGGGTCTTGCTAAGCCTAACCCAAGCTTCTTATAAATGGATAAAGGCATAAGATTAATACTAGCACCAAGACCATATAATGCCTTTTCAAATACAGAATTTTCAATAACATATGGCATAGTGAAGCTTCCTGGATCTTTAAGCTTTGGAGACAACTTCCTTTAGATAATGACACTACATTCTTTAGTGAGAGCAATTGTCTCATACTCTTCTAACTTCCTCTTATTTAAGAGGATGTCTTTCATGAACTTCACATAACTTGGCATCTATCCAAGTGCATCTGCGAATGGAATATTGATGTAAAGCTTCTTGAAAACTTCCAGAAATTTGGCAAATTGCTTGTCAAGTTAACTTTTCTTGAGCTATTTAGGGAAAGGTATGCTGACAGTAGGCTGCTTTGGTGGTATTGGATGAGCTTCAGGAAGAATTTCCACTTGCTTTTGATCTTCTAGTTAGCTTTTTCACTACTCAATGGGGTCTCCAGTTCTTTTCCACTTCTCAAGGTGATTACCTTGCATTGTTTTATTGGATTGACTTTAGTGTTGCTAGGTAGATTGCCTTGTTGGGGTTTACTGTACATATTGACCAACTGATCAATTTGGGTTTCTAGATTCCGGATCTGAGCATATTGGTTTTGTAAATTGGTCCTTGTCTCTATTATGAATTTGTTTGTATTGGTGGCCAACTTTGTTACAGCAGCTTCCAAATTTGTCTTCTTTTCCTGTTACTGCAATCTTTGTTGAGATTGACCCATATTTTGTTGATTTCTCTATGAAAAGTTGGGATGATTATGCTATCCTGGATTGTATTTATTGGAGTATAGATTATTTTGCTGCCTATTAAAGTTCCCAACAAACTGTGCCTGCTCCTGTTGAGGTTGCATAAATGGATTTTCGGCTTGACATTCTTCACTGGGATGGTTACTTTGACAGAAGTCGCACAAAAATTGAGGAGTCTAAATAACATTTACCCTCAATTGGCTATTTTGAATTTGTTTTGTGAGAGTTGCAACTTGAGTAGTTAAAGCAAAAATAGCATCAACATCATAGATTCCCGTTGGTTTCTTTGCCCTCACCCTCTCACTTGGCCATTGGAAATTATTGGTGGCCATGTTCTCCAACCACTCATACGCTTCATCCTTTGTTTTTTTCATCAATGGTCCACTTGCAGATGCATCAATCAACGTTTTATTAGTGCTAGTCAGTCCATTATAAAAATTGTAAACTTGCATCCACTTAAGCTGCCCATGATGTGGACACTTTCGCAGTAACTCCTTATACCCCTCCCAAGCATCATATAAAGTTTTGCCTTCGTGTTGGTTGAAATTGTTGATCTCTATCTGTATCTTTGCTGTTTTTGCAGGAGGGAAAAATTTAGCAAAAAAATTTTGAACTAAATCATCTTAACTTGTAATAGAATTTGCGGGGTAAAGAATTCAACCAATTTATTGCTCTGTCCCTCAAAGAAAAAGGGAATAACCAAAGGAGAATGGCATCATCAGGTACTCCATTATACTTAACAGTATCACATATCTTCGAAAAATTTGCAATGTGAGCATTCAGGTCTTCATTAGGCAATCCAGTGAATTGAGTTCTTTGAATCATCTGCAAAGTCACTGCCTTCAACTCAAAATTGTTTGCACCAATGGTTGGCCTTCTAATCATAGATTGAGTTCCTATTGCCGTCGGTAATGCATAATCTCTTAAAGGCATCAATGCAGGATTCTCGTTCACTTCTCTCGGATCTGCCATAACATTTTGCAACTGATTGATAGCTTCTCTTCTATCTCTTCTAATCCTTTGAAGCATGCGTTCTATCTCATAATCAAAAGGGATTAAATTGTTGCTCCCAGATCTTCGCATACACCAATGGGAAACCCTTTGAAAAAGGCATGAAAATTGCAATGAATAATAAAACTAAAAAGCAGAACTAGAGTTATTTGTTTTGATATTAACAAAAATAATAGTCCCTGGCAATGGCGCCAAAAACTTGTTGCGGATTTTCCTTGATTCAAGTGCACGTATTGTCAACAAGTAATAAAATAAAAATAAAAGATCGTTTCCGCGAGGGCTATGGTTACCAAATACCAAATTACTCTTAACTCTAAATTCTGTTTGAACAATCGAATGATGCAAGTAAGAGAGTAAAGAAACATAAACCTAATGAAAATTGACTAGAATGTGGATCTAAGCAAGTAGAGAATCAATTGATTAAGACATCTAGGGTTTCCAAGTTCCCCGGATTATTCCTATTCAATTTCACCCAATTTAATCAATCAATATTTATTCCTATGTTGATAAGGAATTTCTCTTTTTTAATTGTTAATCTTTCTAAAGTAATAATAATCTTAGTTAGCAAATTTCTTACATATCTGTGAAAATTATGAACTAACAAAGATGCATTAAGAACAAAAAATTTATGTTGTTATACAAGTCTCATGGATATCTTTATCTCATGATAATCTTATTGTATTTAATCATGTTTTAATTCAATGATCGCTTCCAGACTCAAATTGAATAACAAATCATAATGAAAGGGCTAGCACACTTTCTCAAGCATTAAACTCAGATTAAATACTCAACATTGATAATGAATAAACATCAAATTGAATTGAACTGAATAAAACAAAATATTCATAATCTGGCTACATTGTTGCCCTAGAATAAAAAACATTGTCTTAAACATGACTGAGAAAAAAGAGAAAAAGAATTAAGAGAATACTGAGAATTGATGTAGAATTGGTTCTCTCCAAGTTGCACTCTTTTCCTTTCACAGCAGTCCCTCTTCCAAGTCTCTTTTGCTAGGTCTAATCTCTTGCCAAAAGCTCCCCTCTCTACGTTTTTCCCTCCTTTTATAACTTTGTGAAATTGGAAGATTTGGCTTAGATATTGCTGAAATCTTAGAGATTTGTTAGTTGAGATGTGGCCAAATTTGGAAGATTCAGCTTAAATATTACTGAAATCTTAGAGATTGGCTAGTTGTAATATTTATGTAAATATAGGATTAGTCAACTCCTGTAAATTAGGAATTATTGTAGGTTAGCTTCATCAAGTCAATATACAGAAAATCCTCTCCGTTTATATGGTATTAGAGCCTTGGCTCATCCTGAAAAGAACACTAAAGACTCATCTGTAACCCTAGCCCCTTCTCACAATGTCTAACATATCATTAGATTCAACCCCTCCTCCAACCGTCCCACAAAAAACCAATGAAATCTAAATTGGTCAAGCCTCCAGCACTAAGTCTCACTCTGTCCAAATCACCACAATTTGATTAAATGGCGATAATTTCCTACATTGTTCTTAGTCTGTTCGAATGTACATTCAAGGGAGAGGGAAGATTGGTTATTTGACAGGGGAAAAGGAAGAGCTAGCAGATTTGCATTCAGATGCATCCACAAATTTGCAGAATATCCTGATGCTTCAACAATACAATATAAAGTTGATGATGCTTAGTTTTATGGGGCCTATCCATCCATCACAACATAGCCCAAAAAACCATAATATCCCACATATGAGTCCAATTTCAACAACCATTTTTCTCTAATGTTTTTCCAACCTTCTTAAAGGCACTACCATTGTCTATAATGAGTTGCATAACATGATATTTGGCACCGAGGGATTTGATTTGCTTCTCAACGAAATCTTGAATATAAGATGCATCCTTAATATGCCAAGATGCATCCATAGATTTGCAACACATTGTAGTGTTTCAACAATACAATATAAAGTTGATGATTTTTAGCTTTATAGGGTCTATCAATCCATCACACCAGAGCCAAAAAATCATAAGTTTCCTATATATAAGTCATTCCTTTCATCCAGTTCTTTATATTTTCATTCTCCTGATCAAGATATGTCCCTTCGATCTGGTATGTTGAAGAAGGCATCACATTTTCTTCACTCATTTGTGCAACTTAAATCCTATTTTTAAAATGTACGCTATCTACCAGATTTAGAGGAACGATAGCATATGAAGAAGCAGGATAAATGAGTTCCAAGATTCTTTATACTATCTTTACCATTCTTGTATGTTTGAGTAATTTTCTTTTGTGCTCCACCAACATGTCCATACAACTTAAACTGTGATCCCCTCATAGATGAATTATAGCTTAAATAATCTTTAGTATACTCTTTTGTTTCTCTCTTTCCTCCAACCCTCCATGCATGTTTCCCCCTCCAACTTCTCTTGTAGACCTGCGGAAAGTAGGTCTCCTCCTCTCCAATCTAGTTTTCTCTTCTCTAACACATTTCTTTGCCTTGCTAGCCTCTATAACCCGTCTCATTTGATCCCTTTCATCTCCTTCGTCATCATCCTCACCCATATCATAATGAAAACCACCAAATCAGATGCAATCTCCTCCTCCCTTTGCTTTCTAGCCTTTCTACTACTACCACCCGACTAAATAAGCTCTCATGTTAGTGCTCTAACCTCCTCAGGTACCTTAGAATAATTTTTAATGTTTGAACTACTCCATGCCAAGTGCCCTTTTAGTCTAGTGATTCCCCTTGACTTCATAATTTGCTTGTAGTAGTTATATTGAGCTCCAAATGGGTTGCCCGAGGACTAGCTTCTCATGTTCCTAAAAAACGTTTCAAGGCTTAGTTTTGCCCTTAGCACTCTTATCTTTTGACATTTTAACCTGAAAATATATTTTAAGTAGATAAAATGAAATTTAATTACCCAAATATATATCCCGCCATTCTAAACCAATCTTGAATCCATAAATATTTAGAATATAATCATATAATAATCCACAAACATAAAACCTTGCCCAACTATAGGTTATTAGAATTTTTTAAGTACGGAATTACTTTTTAATTTTTTATATATAAATTCGTAATTAAAAGATAGTTAAATATTGAAATTAAATCTGTTTGCTTCGCATATATGTTAGTAAACAGATGATGTAAATGAAATAATAAATAACACAATCCTCCAAATTATTGATTTAATTTAATAAATATTAACTAAAAATTCAATTAATTAAAAATAAAAAACTATTTGTTTGAAAACACTTCTCAAAACATGTAATCATATTTATATCATTATATTTTAAAGCCTCAAAGTATTGCATTTAGAGGGAAATATTAATTTAGGCTTTTTCCTTAAAAATTTCTTCTTTTTTTTTTTAAATAAAAAATAGAAATCTGTTTTAAAAAATAATTTTTTTGAAAGATCTATCATCGTTAAACTATTATCAAATATATGTAATAGCAAATTTGGGCTCAATCAAATAATTTGGTCAAAATCTTTAAATTTTGTGTTCTTCCCCCAAATACTCAAAAAATCTCTAAATCTGCCATAACTTGTTGTCTAAATCTGTGTTAATTAATGTAAAAACATGTTATAATCCGTGAATACAAAATCAAAATTTTTGGCAAAATTATCACCGATTAGCGAGTTGTTCTCGCCATGAAAAGGTGATAATTTTGAAATTATCTCCTAAATCTCAAAATTTTCTTCATCATCTTGAGATTATCTTAGTAATCTTGAAATTATCTTCAAATTCTTGATAAATTCATGAAAATCTCGAGATTTTGCTGAACGATAAAACACAGTAAAGATTCCTCTTCTCCTCTTTCCTTTCTTCCCGAAATTATTCCTAGAGGCTTGAGAAAGCATTTTCAACGCTCTATTGTCATTTTTCCTCAACAAAACACATCCTCTAGCTTCCAATTTGCACTAAACAATTGAACAGTATTGTGTGTTTTTTCAAACAAGCTAAGTTCTCCCTCCACGTTGATTTTTGAGTTTCAAAATCTTTCCTAGAAGATTCGAAACTCATTTTCAGAGAGGTTTATGGTGGATTCAATCACCAAAATGCAACATTTTTGCATCTAGGTTGAGATCCCTAGCCTACAGCCATAATGCAGATTTGGGATCTTTGTCCTCACCCTTCGAAACTCTATTTAATCATGATTTCCCAGTAATTAAAGTTTCGAAATTGTGAGAGGGAGGATCGATTGGCAGCTACTAGAGGAAAAAATCAAAATTTCTTTTTTTTTATTTTTTTATTTCAAATTTGCATCTGTTTACATAAAAATAAATTATTTTTTTTGTTTTATTTTTTGTAAATATCATATGTTGATTAGAAAAAATATGTGGAATGATTTGGATATTTTAGAAGTTTAAAAATGTATCATATTTATATTTTTGTAAATTATTTTATAAATTAATATTTTTCAATAATTTTTAAAATTTAATAGTATATAATATAATTATTTATAGCTTTAATTTTAGTCTATAAAGTTTGGGGATAGAGTTTTAGTTTTCTAAAATTGGTTTTGAGATTTTTTTCAAACTTAATTTACCCTGGAAGAAAAGCTTTGTTCACTATTTATAATATAAAGTATATTTCAACCATTTTATTTACTTAAATAGATTTTAATAATAATTATTTATAGTTTTAAAACAAATTACTTACAATTTAGGACATAAAGTATATTTTAACCATCATTGGTATGTTTCCTTTATATTGTATATGTTGACATTTAATTTATATTTATTATTCAAAATGTCCATTTAGATTTATCATTATTTATTATGAAGTTTTATGAAAAATTTTCTAATTTTTCCTTATTTTTTTAATTTCTTATATTTTAGCGAAAAAGTTCAGCGAAATTATCGATAATTTCGCCAAAATTAGTGAAAATTTCTTTTTCTGGCCTACAAAAAATTTTTCTTTAGGTAAAATTGCGAACACTAGTTTCAATACATAAACAATCAATTTCGAATATAAAAATCTAAAAAAAGGTTGAACAATCTTACTGTTTTCACCTCTACAGTTTCTGATGCCTAAACTAAAAAATGGTGATTTTGATCTTGCAAATGCGATTTTTTTCCACGAAATCAAAGTGGAAGTTTTGAAACTTTCTTTTCTTTGTGGGATAGGAGGTTTCACAACTTGAAAAACAAGTTTAAGGGTCCTTAGAAGCTTAATAGCATTTTCAAGTCCCCTTTTACTAGCAGAAATGATTTTATCTTTTAAGGAAAATGATAAAATCGATAATATTATGAGAAATTACTAATAATTGACGATAAATCATGATATTATCAATAATATCTAAGAATTTATTGATAAATTGGGTAACCAATGGATAAAATCCATTTCCATGTATTTATTGAATCGTTTAGGAGGTAAAACAATATTATTGACGATAATATTGCTGTTAATATTGATAGTGGGAACATTGATCAAAACATTGATCAACTTGATGAATAATTTAAATTATTAATTTTATTATTTCATTTAAAGTCTGTCTTGGAATGGGGAAAGGTTGGAAAACAGGAATCGAGAACCATGGAGGAAGAGAGGGAATGACGTGATGTGATGGGGTGATAATTAGAAGTAAAGTGAATAAAGATAAAATAAGTATGTTTTTTATATGAAAACGACTACGAATAATGATTGAAAATATATGTAATAATGAGGAAAAGTAAGGTTGTTAAGCAGTTACGATATTAAATCACGTTGAAAGGGGAAGAAAAGTTTGGAGAACTTTTCAACCCCTTTCCCCATTCTCATATCAGGCCTTAGGGTCTTTGTTTATACTCAAAGGTATTAGGATTTTTCTCTCTTTTCCCTTTGTATCTTTTTCTATAAATATAGTGCATTGTTTTAAGTTTCATATAATGTTGATGATTTGAGAAAAAGTTCATTTTGATTTTTGTTTGCTAGTTTTATCTCTTCTTCCTTAATTTTGTTTACTTTTACACCTCTTTCCTCTTTTCTCGAGGAATCCTCCTTTATTCTTATTTCTTCCCATGCTAAATCACCATTTCTTATAGATTGCCCAGAAGGTGACTAGAATGGGCTATATTTAGACCATCATACATGGGCCATTGTAGTGAACATGCCAAATCTTGCATACATGCTATAATAGATAGGGTCCTATTCAGAATCTTTGCTTAGATTATTATTCTCAAGAGTGAATTTCAAATTTTAATTCTAAAATAAAAGACAAGGAAGGAAAGAGAAAGAAAGGAAAACTCATTTAACATGAAGGTTCAATTCTCTCTCTTGTGAATGCTACTTGGGAAGCAGAATATCAATTCTGTCTTCTTCGATGTACTCTCCATGTTTTTGAAAAATTAAGCCTCACCTTTGCTTTATCGATTAGTAGAAATATATTGCTACTCTCAAATGGGGATAAAATATCTTTATTGTGAAAACTCCTTATTTTATTGCCTATAGTGCAACTTTTAAAAGTAATGAAATTGTTTGAATTTCTTAATAAAACATAAAGACAAATCAACATAAATATAGATACCATTAACATAAGAAAATCACATTTAATTATCACAATTTATCGATTAGCGAATGTACTGTGTATGCTATATTGTTGTTAGAGGACAACATTATAAAAAATATGTTAAATTTTGATCATTATCTATATAATGCAAATTTTATTTCATATTAAAACATCATAATCATAAATTAACATTTTAAAAAGTATTTTTTTTATAGTTGTTAGTGATGTGCTAAAATTTTCATGTTTGTTAGATTGTAATTTTAAATTCTTTTTAATATATTGTCACTAAACATTCCTTTAATGGAGGGCATTGCTCGGCATGATGACAAAGCTTGTTGAATGTGTTCATGGTACTGCACCAGTAAGGTTTGCCAAGAAATGGGAGTAAATCTGTATACATCTTGCCCTCCCCAGCTCCATTATCACAAGAGTCTCATGACTATGTACATTTTTTTTATTAATTATAACCTTTAATTTTTTAAAAAATTCAAATACACCAAGATTATATATCTCAACAACTCAATTGGTGTAATATGAGATTTGTAATTCCTCAGTTGCAATTCATTAGGGTCGAATTGAGGGACTTGAGGGTTTTCTCAAATTTGCCATATTTTTAAAATTGAACTTTGGCTAAGTTTATTAATAATTATCAGTTTGATTGTGTAGATACATTTCACTAGAGACTGTAAATTTTTAATTTATGAATATGTATTGGTTTGATTGTTTAGATATGTTTAATCAGAAATTCACTCGGAATTTTTAATTTATACATGAAATTAGAGAAATTTAAAGCTAATCAAGTGATTTAGGGATTCTTTTAATGATTCTCCAAATCAACTGCATTTTCTTTAAACTCTAATTCAGTTAAATCAATAACAAACATGTTATTTTTTTTGTAGAGATACATTGTTTTATACTTAAAATATTCATTTCATATATGGAATGGGAAAACTTTAAACTCACTTAAGCAAATTAGAAAAGATCCCTAAATTTACCTTATTTTTACTAAATTTGAAATTTGGGTAAATTAAATCAGTTTTCTTGTATGAATTTATATTATTTTATGTCATTAGTCAGTTTATATTTCTTTATTATTCCAAATTTCTCTAATTCATGTATGAAATGAACATTAATGGTTGCCCTAGACCTTGCATTGGCAAGAGTCTCGTGCACTAGGCACTCCCCCCTTTTTTAACTATTAATCTTCATTTTATACATGAATTAGAGAAATTTGGCCTAATCAAGCAATGCAATTCTCAATTGGTTGTGTGATTCACAATTCTTCAAATTGATTCAATGGAAAGATTTCTACTTAAACTGTTTCCACATCAAAAGAATTTTATTCAAATTATAAACGGAAAAAGAAAGCTAGCAGTGTTGAATTTATAAAATGGACATTAAATTGGAATATTATCTGCAGTAACAAGAGATAGTGATAAAACTGAGATAAATGGTGATTTTAACAATAATATTGCCTAAAATGCACTTATCTCACTTTTTCCTTTGATAATTTTGTCATTGGATGACTAATATTACAGGGGATAACACTGGGTCCACCCTGGTCGTGGGGTTGATTGCTGTTGCCAGTCATTTTTTATTTATTGCCTTTTACTGTCTGTATGCATCATTTTCGTGCCATCAATTGATACTTTTGGCATAAAATCTGCATTCACATGCATGATTCGAATGCTACATACACCTGGTCATGCTGTTGATTGCTGATGCGATTTATTTTTCACTCCCCTACTGTCTGTATGCATCATCATGGTCATGCCATGGATTGGTACTTATTGGTATAAAATCTGTATTTACATGCATGATTCATTAGGTGAGGCCATTTGATTTTTGGGTCATTAAAAAGGGTTAGGCATACCTGATGGAGGAGATGGGGTCTCGCGCATGAGCCAGACTATCATGACTAGGAGCCATCTTACATGCATCCTTTACATGCCTCCTAAACATCTTTTTGAATTCAACCACATTGAATGGAGGAGGGAGGAGCAAGGAAAAAGGAAGAGGAAGGAATCTCTGATAATGACTCAACTTGGAGGTGGGTGGCAGTGCTATCAAAGTGTAGTTTGTTTTCTTTAAAACACTGCTACAAAGGCAATCAGAGTAGAGTTTGTTTTTTCAAAACTTGGCCTACTTGAGGACGCTTTTTTAGTATTAAAAGGAAGTAATCATTAACTGCTTAACCAACCAAGAAGAAATGAATGAATTACCGACTAGTTAACTTACACAAATGAAAGGAACAAAACATTGACTAGTTACCAACTAGATTGCAGTGAGGTTGAAGTAAAGTGTCTTCTTTATACCTTTTGATATAGGAGAAGAAGAAGAAGAAGAAGAAGAGATTCCCTAATCACACGTAAGGGGAATCACTCCGACAATCAAGTTTTGGAAAAACTTCAAACTATATCGAGGGCAACACATAGTAACACTATTTTCCATAACAAAGTTTTATATAATAAAACCCTAAAAAGCAAAGTAAAAATTTAACAAAATATTTGTAAATTCATGACTCTTCTATAACCCTTATTTATATGGGCCATAACTTTTCCTACAGTATCGGATTTGCACAATTCTGGGCCTATCTAAAAACTGACACCCAAGGAACAATAAGATGGAGTTATTTCAAATCTACTGGACATTATTTAATGCTCTAAAATTAGCACACAAAGAAAATAACAAAAAATACTAAAAAAATTTAGAAGGCCAACCTAAGGCCATAATTGAGCCCAGTAACTGAAAACCAACCAAAAAAACTCTTTTAAGTACGAGAGTTTGCTAATTAGCCTATAAGTCTATTCTAGCTACATGTGCTGCTCAATAGCTGGCTACAGTGCAGTCAAAGTGGGCTTTTTTCCTTGATCATGTCCAAATAGAGAATGCTGGGTTGACATTCTATGGGAGTATTTAATAGTTAAGCAACCCAGTGATTAACTACACTGCAGAAAACGAATCCAAGTTGGGATACTTCTTTGACATTTTCGTCCATCCTGTTTGAAAATGCTTCTAATGTTATTAGAATAAAAATAAGCTGTTTGAATATCTGATTGGCTATGGTTAATGTTGAAGTATCAAACATGTGCTTTAATTGACATTTACCTAAACAGTGCAAGTCTCTAAGAAAAATATCAGTGCAGGTATGCATCGATGTTATCATCCAAAGGCTTGGAGATGCAATGGCAGCAGGAGCATACAAACTGCTTTTTGGCACCCTCAATGGGAGAACATCTGTAGTCTCTCTATATGCTTTGCCAGTATGCCTATCGTTACATTTCTAATGTTTTTTACTTCAATTTTTTTTTTTTTTTTTTTTTTTAATTTTAGTAGCTTACAGATTACCTACCTGTATTCTGGTGTCCCTTAGTAAATAGGCATTGCGTCAAACCACCTCCCTATTTTTAGGTTTTCAGTTTTTTGTTGCTAAACTTCTAAAACATTTACATAATTTAGCATTTAGTAAACAATAACATACACAAAATGGGAAACAACTTCTCAACATCTTTGAAATATTAACTAATATACTAGTTTTAGGACTAACCTCATTCGTGTTGTTTTCTAGATAACCTGAAGTAGATTCAACTAATTGCTGAATTTTCTAATATCTAAGCAGTTTACCTGATGGAACTGTTACTTCATCAGATTGAAAATAGTGCATGCAACTTATTAAAGCCAAACCCACACTCACCTCATGTACAAAAACCTATAGCGTATGTATTCTTAGATATTGGAGGACATTCTCTGGTCTCTACCATCATCTAAGCATGGTGATGCGGATGCTCTAACACACAGAATTGGCTCTAATGTCTTAGATATTCGGGAGGAGTGTTTCATATCTACTGGGGATGATTGAATTAGGATCATGATCCATGTAATTGGCTCTAATATCTTTGATATTGGGGGCATGTTCCATTAGATTACATGTTGTGGGCCATCAATTGATCCCTGGCTTTAGGTGCTGCTGTTGTGGATAAAGCTGACTTGGGCTGACTTGCATCCTAACTCCCTACCAGTGACAGACGACTAAATCTATCTTTTAGTGAGTTGCTTGCTATAGTAGTTCTAAGATTGGGCCCATTGTTGACAGATAATAGGCCTGTTGTTTGGGCCAGTTTTTTCCACTTGATTGGACTGACTTGATGGGTTGGCTGAGTGGGTTCCCTTGGTATGGTTGGGAGTGGTTTGCCTTGACCTTGGGCTGTGATGTGGTTTGATTTTGGTGTGTGCTTATTGTTTGTGTGTGGGTTGGATGCTATTTTCTTTGTGATTGAGCCTTGATGACTGGTCTTATCGTGGAGGACCTGGCCTTAGGCTAACCAACCATTTGATGGCCTTATACAAACCATTCAATCCATGATCTAAGAGGATTATTGCGAAAGGATCCAAAATTTGAAACAAACCGGTTCCTTATTTGATTATGTTGTTGAGTTTGAGAGCGTGTCTCGAAAAGTGAAGTGAGACCAAGGGATGGACTTAGATTGTTTCCTTAGTGGCCTTAGAAAGTTAAGGCCCCAAACTTTGTTGGCCTAATGGAATATGCCCAATTGGTAGGGGAGAAACTCAATCCCCAAAGGAGATTCAACCGTATTTGCTTTCCTCATCTAATGAGCTGTATCCTCTCTCTAAAGGCAATTATTTATTCAAAAAAGACAATTCCAAAAGTGAGAAAAAAAAAAACCAATCACTTATGTTGGAGGCTTGGTACATCAGTTTATGACCCAAGGAATGCAAGACAAATAAAATCAAAGGCTATGTTTTTATTATGATAAAATATGGAGCCTAAGCCATAGATGTAGTGAGCAGTGCTTCCAATTTCGTAGAGAGGGAAAATTTCTTTTGCTAAGCTTAAAAAGCGAAATTTTCTCGATAATTTTAATGAATTTTTTTACTAAAATATAAAAAATTGAAAAAATGAAGAAAATTAGGAATTTCTCCAAAAATTTCTTAATAAATTATGATAAATTTAATTACACATTTAGAATAAAAATATCATTTTAAATGTCAATATATAAGAAGTAAAAGAAACATACCAATGACACAAACACCGATAGAGCAAATTTCTAATGTAAAATACTACTAATCATAAACCCATCATTTGCTTCCATACTATATATCCAAAATTTAAGTTGTAAAAGATTATTATTATAAGCTATTTAAGTAAGTAAAATGGCTAAAAAATATTTTATGTTGTAAAACATAAACAAAGCCTTTTTTTGAGATAAATTAAGTTTGTAAAATTTCTCGAAATTTTTTTTAAAAAAAAAAACTCTGTTCCCAAACTTTATAGACTCAAATTAAAGCTATAGATAATTATATTACATACTATTAAATTTAAAAAATAACTAAAAATATTTATTTAAAAAATAATTTACAAAAATATAAATATTATACATTTATTAAACCCTTAAAAATAGAGAAATCGTGCCACATATTTTTTGCAATCAATATATAATAAATACAACTAATAAAGCAAAAGAAAATTGTTGTTTACATTAAACTGATGCATTTTTGGCTATTTAAAATAAAAATTGAGTTTTACCTCTTGCAACTGTTACCAAAACCCCACAAATTAGAAGCTCAAAACTGATTTTTCATGCACAATCTTACAATGGAAGCATCAAAAATGGGTTAGCAACACTCAAAGATGGGGAAAATGACTGCGTGAAATGGAGGGGAATCTCTCCCTCTTTTCCACATCTACCGCAACTCCTAAAATCTCGAGATTTTGGAGAAAATATCAATAATTTCATTTTCTTGAAATTATATCGACAAATTAGGGACATATCGATAATTTTGAGATAATTTTGAAATTATCTCCAAACCTACAAGATTATGTGTTTTCGGGCGATAACATTTCGCTATGGGCATAAGTTGGGGCAGGTTCAACCCGAACTTGGATTTCAAGCAGGGTCGAGAAGCCATTATTCAACATAAACCTGTATCTACTTGGGATTTGGAGCGAGTAAGGGGGTCGAGCAACCAGCTCCAACCGGAACCTGCATCCCTTCATTAAAAATAAAAATATGCCCCAGTA
>JAYJMB010072174.1:12516-23774 GCA_036873735.1 Pouteria campechiana | reverse complement strand
AAATATGCAAAATTAATAAAGAAAAATTGCAAATAAAATAAAGTTAAAGAAGCAAAAGCACAAAGTCCAAGTTTCATATAATCTATGCTTATAATATGAGACAAATAAATGTCATGTAAAATTATAGAGGGGGTGATCAATGTTAGGTTAGAAACCAAATTTGCACT
Source organism: Pouteria campechiana (assembly GCA_036873735.1). Taxonomy (NCBI): domain Eukaryota; kingdom Viridiplantae; phylum Streptophyta; class Magnoliopsida; order Ericales; family Sapotaceae; genus Pouteria; species Pouteria campechiana. The sequence continues at coordinate 23,607 of JAYJMB010072174.1, read as the reverse complement.
CAAGTTTATCTATTTTTCCAAAGAGAGGCATATATCATTTGGGTCAATTAATATAGTGTAATGCGCGAGGCGTTAAAATAAAGAAAGTGTTGTGAAACAGTGCTAAAGCTATGGTGGTAAGTGAATTGATTAGAAATTTTGAAAATTTTAAGCCATGACTTAAGCATAAGTATGAAACAATTATAGTGGAAGTTGGATATACATGTAAATGGGCTGATTGAAATATAATTTGGTTGGTTATTTGATGGCATTATTATTCATTTTAATGTGATATTATTATGTTCATATGTTATGATTAGAGAGAGATTAGATACAGGAGAGAAAACAAGTGAAATAGATGGAAAAAGAATGGAAAAGAAATATTGAAAAATGTCAAAAAATTAGAAAATTGACACAAGTAGCAAATTGGCATCAGTAGCGCTGGCTAATGGAGGTGGTGTCGGGCGCGGCAGCGAGCTAGCGCTAAAGGCACTAGATGGGCGTCGGTTGGCAGATATAAAAAGGGGTTTCGACTTTTTCACCCTCATTTCGTCCTATTTTCTTTTCGTTCCTTTCCATTTTCTTCCCTTTTATACCCTGACCTAGTTTAGCCTTATTTCTTACCATTTTAGCTAGAAAATCTTTTTGCCTAGCTAATTAATCTCTTGATCTTGCTTCTAAACCCAACTTTTATCCATTTAAAGCATGAAAATGGGAAGAAAATCCAATCTTCTTCAAATGGAGTGGGGCCCTTGGAATTTTGGAATCGGATCCTCATTCATGGATGAAGGCCACGCCTGAATATCGAGGTAAGACACTTTCCCAATCTGAAAAATTTATTTTTGAAAGCTAGGGTTTATGAAATTTGGGAAATTTAAGGAAAAATGGTGGATTTATGATTTGTATTGTATTATACACGGGGAAAATTAATTAAAAATGTGATTATCATGATTTGGGCTTGAGAATCCATCAAATTTGGTCTGTTATGGTTTTATGCATAATGATTTTTAGGGGGATTCTATGATTTATGTGAAATTCTCATGAGAAACATATTTAGTTCATACTTTATAACGTATTAAGACTTGTTTAAAGTCAATTGGACCGGTAAAATGAATTATACACTATGACCTAGTTTCGGTCAAATTAGGGCTTTTGAAGTCTAGGCTATGCAAGCCTTGAATTGAATAATTTGAGTATGGGTTGTGAATTGCCATGAGCAAGGTGATATTCCATGTAATAAAGGCATGATTATAGATAATTACAAAGGATATTAAGTTTAATAGCTTTGTGGGCAATATTAAAGGGCACTTAGGCATCTGAAATATATATAGACTTACAATGAATGAATGACAATATTGGAACATTTTATTTCATTATGATAATAAGAATGAGTCCTATGGATTGGATTGAAATTCATATGTTTTGTATAGAACTAATGGAGCATGGATATGGGGAGCCAAGCTTAAGAATCTAAGGATGTTAGATGGCTTAGTGCGAGGTAAGTGGTTGTTTTCTCTTTGATGATTGTATAAATGAGGATATTGATTATCCCATTGGTTGTTCCGGGCATGGATGTTATGTATTGTCAATAGATTCTGATGTAGTTTATTAATTATATTCTCTGAACCTATAATTGCTTACATGATTGGTATGGGTAACTAGCTTATTCCCTTTAACTATATTTGGATGGTTAGAGATGGTAGATATTCCATTATGTTATAATTTCTTTATATTATGTACATGAGATTAATTGGGATAGAAAGTATCCCTTGCATTTATGCTACCTATTCTTGTTCTTGTGTATGGATGTCTAAATGAAATGGATAACTAGTATCCCTCCACTATGATGCATAACTATATTAGTCGGGATAAGAATTATCTCAATTGTCTAATATTCCTGATTTATTTATGCGCTATAGGTATTGTGGATATGGATGGAATGAAATGCATTCTATGTGTGTATTGATATAATGATAGTATACTGAATGGCCTAACTATGATATGATTGATATGCCAAAAAGGAGTAGAGCATTGTTATTATACATGTTCTGATTTCAAGCATATTATTTCTATTAATTACTATTTTCTATAGTACTTGCCTGCTTACTAAGTTGCCCGAACTCACCTCTTCATTTTATATTTTTAGTTGCAGGTCAAGAAATGGAGCTAACGAAGATATTGTTCATGTTGATATGGTAGAAATGAGATTGGAACCCTGTTGTGTGGGTATAATTGTATTTAATGATATTAATTGATGTATAGTTGTAAATGAAATGTGTAATTGATGTATATAAAGATGTATTAGTATGTCATAATAAGATATTTGTAGTTGTAGAAGAATAGTATATTAGCTTAGTGGGTTATTGCCATTATGATTCAACCCAGATCTTGAGCTGTGGGTAAGTTTTATAGTTAAGTCATTGTTTTATGATTCAACTTGTGTTATAAATTGTAGACTCATGAGATTTTAATTGAGAGAATGTATTGTAATAGATAGAGTATGCTTATACAGGTTTAACCAGCTCCATTTTCAGGGGAGGATCTGACTGAATTTTTGTAGAAAATAGATCATTTAGAAAATAGGACTCAACCACCTTACCCTAAAAGTGGACAAATTTAGGTAAAATATAGTATAAAATAGGATGTTGCATTTCAAAAAGTAAGGCGTGATATATAATTTAGGTGTAAAATTGCAAAATCTAAAATTTTAGGCTTGTACACAATAATAGCATAAATGTGTGGACATATATGCACATTTTTCTAGTTGGAGATGCTGGCCTAATTTATGATAAATTCCACGTGGCACTAACCCAACGAAAAAGAAAATATACAATTCCAATTAACTATGCATGTGCTCTCTTTCATTCCATAATGTATAGAGTGGATGATGCTAGACACCTAAATGATAACTTTATGGCCAATATTAAAATCTAAAAAATAAAATTAGCTAAGTATCCTTCCAACATTTTCTCCTTTCGGAGTGTATGGTCAATATTCATGGATAAGTACGTTATTTGGATTTTTGTTTATAATGATTTCTCTATAATAATTATTGTGACATAATCACTGTTATAATTGCCTGTTGAGATGGCCGAGTTGGTCTAAGGCGCCAGATTAAGGTTCTGGTCCGAAAGGGCGTGGGTTCAAATCCCACTCTCAACAATTATATTTGATTTGGGATATGTATTTTTGACTCAAATCTAAATCTAAGTTTCAACATATCCGAGTTTTTTTTTTCTCTTTTTTTTTTTTCTCATGTAATTCTTCTTCCAATGTATTCATTTGATGTATTTTCAATCATATCAACGGACCCCACTCCAAACATCTTATCTGTTTTCCTGTTTTGTGTTATGGAAATGGAAAACAGTTTGGTAGGCGAAATCTCAAATTTTAGCTTGCCGCTTCTAAGAAATTCCCATGGAGAGGTGTGCATTGCAACTGAACACCGTGCCACATCTTATCCACATGAAGTAATACACCAATTTTTTTTCACCTTTTCCCAACCTTTTTTATACACCTTTTGATATAATTTGACATATTAACTACTTAACAATCATCTTTTTCAATTATTACATTTATGTCTAACCGTTATTTCATATATTTTTATATGAAAAGCCTATCTACGTTATCTTTATATATTTTATTTTTAATTATTATCTTCTATCATATCACATTTCTCTTTTTCTTTTTTCTTAATTTTCCATATTCTTTTTTTCTTACATCTTTTGTTCGTTCCCAGACACACCTTTAGTCTCTCTGTCTTTGTGCCTTCCCTTAAGATGGTCCCTTTAAATATTAGTTTATTTTTTTGTCTTTTTTAGACTTCTTTATCAGCGAAGTTTCCACCTTCAATCTTCACGGGAACACTAAAAAACTATACTAAAAAAAAGTGGGATTTGCATTTTCTACAAGACGAGTTCATTTTGTGAAGTAAAACATCCAACTTCATCTTGCAAAGGCCTCATTATAACTTGTGCTTAACTAGAGTAAGGGTAATATTTACAGTCTGTCCAAATTGAGTGAATTGCTTTCATAAACAAAGACAAGGGTAGAAAAGGAGAATTCATGTCTGGTGGACAAGCGTCGAACAACATATTTCTCTCTGAATAGAAAATGTAATGGACGAGAATTTTTTTTCTTTATTCAGAGTGACTTGCAATGCATATTTTGGAAGTGCAGGTCCGAAAAGCCGAAGGACTCCGGCGATGTCCTACACAAGTAATCAATTGAAATCCCCCTATCAAACATGTTACTAAAACATCATCATCGGAATTTATTCTACACTTAAAGTGGAGTCAGCTGCAGGAGTCCCAACCTTCTCTTGTGTCCTTAGTAAGCCCAAACATTTTTCATACCTTTTTTAATAACCTCAAACTATCTTCATTTGGGGCGCCATCTAATCGCTCATTACCTTTTATTTTGATTAAGTCATTACTTCTTTTAGTGCGTATTTCAGTCTCCATTTCATATAACCAAAGTACATAAGCTTCCTTTCATTCATTTCATTACCTATTGATTCCAATTCCAATCACTTCATTTCTAAATCCTTGGTTTAAAATTGCAAGTTAACATGGAAAAAAAAAGACTCTCCTTTCTTCTTGGATACGAGTCAAGTTTTAAGATGAGCACTAGAAACACAGTCAAAATAGGGAGATGCCGACAGCAAAATTCATGCTTTTGACATCATTCTGCAGTTTCGGTTCCCTGTGGGGAGCACACTCTGTTCCCTGAACATTCGGATGTACTCGAGATTCCTTCTCTGTCTCCATTAGTCGGCTCCTGAAATTGATTAGCCAAGACGAAAACTCAATTGTCGCAACCACACATTAATTAGCTTATGACCAAAGAGCTACAATGCAGAACAAAGAACCACAAAAGTGAGGTTCTTTCTTGCTGTTGCGGACTATGGTCATGCCTGGAAGAACTGACATGACCCATCCTAAAAACCGTATAACAGTTCCACCAGAGATATAATGACTAGTTTCCTTAACTTCAGAATGTTTCAGATATAATTCATCCAAAAAAGAAAAGCCATTAACATAATGGTTCGGACTCGTTTTATATACCAGCTTCAATTTCATCAGAGGCAAATGCAACATTTGTCGGATCATCGGATCGAAGCTGAGAGGAGACACCATCTATGGCTGTATTAAGCTGTGCTATCTTTTCCTCCAGTATCTTCCTAGTTTTCTGAAACAGAGAGAAACATCAAAGTAATGTCAAACCTCAAGAAATCCAAGCGAAACAAGTTTCCTTAGCAGAGTTTATGAGGGATAAAATAAAATAATTTTCCTCTTTCCCAACAAATTGGACACAGACAGTCCCATCTGATTTTTTTTTTCACAGTGCCACATGTCAAATCAGCTGCTGCTGCATGGGGTGGGCAATTTTTCTGAGTTTAACTCCAGTCAAATGAATAGCCTCTTTATGTCCGGTTAAATGTGAGTGTGGGTCAGGTTTACCACATGCCAATTCATGGACTACTGAAAGATGCATCTTTATACTTGCCTGCTGCTTTTAAAGAAAGAAATGGCACCTTGGAAAATCAACAACCAATGATATTTGAGGTCAGATGGTAAATGAACATCAAATACCTCAAACATGCATGCACAGGCAAAATATGTGCACAATATTAAGAAGAAAGTTTGCAACAACATCTCAATTATTGTTGCTTCCTAAAAGATGGCTGTGATTGCTTTGTTTAGCTACTGCTGTGATCTCCTCCTATTCAGAAAGCTATTTTATGCAGTCAAACAACATGCACGCATGCCTCTGGAATGAGGATGCATACACGTGAAAGTCACTGGGGCCACTAACAAGGCATTGCTTGACGCTTTACATCAACAGAGATAAATTGACAAGGAAGAGCATGGCTTCGATCAGCTGGCTGTGGATGAACCCAGGATTTTGTCTAAAACACAGAGAGACTGGCATGCACCCAGCTCATTCATCTAGTTTTGTGTGAGGCCTCATTCATTCAGTGGGAGCACATACAACAAGCATTCAACATGAGATCAAAGTCATCTTATAAGAGGTTTACACAGAGAAACCAGGGAACTATGTTGTCTGGGTCAGATTCAGATGCCAACTTAGAGAGTTTCCCTAATCACACATATTGAATAATTCAAGAGAGATCCAATTTTCAAACAAGTTTCTCTGTGTTTGTACTAGGTCATATGCATTATATATCCCAAATATAAGTTTCTGAAAACTCCAAAACAGACTTCTACTCCCAGCATGAGACTCACCACAGAATTGAATTTCAACCCTGGCCCAGACCTCGGGCCAGACATCCCAGGCCAGCAGACCAGGTAATGGGCTTAAGCTGGTTTTAACTTAATACATGAAAGAAGATAAAATGAAGCCAACATTTCAAAACCAAGATAATGGAATGGATTGCACACTTGATAATGGTAGGGCATGAACAGTGGCAAGCAATTGAAACAGGTTGGAGAATGCATGGATCAGATTATTAAGTCATTGAAATGGTATAAGCAATGGTCTCAATAATGGTATGGATTGTCGTAACACACCATAGAAACTGGTTGAGTGGCTTTGGATCCATAAGCCATTGAAACAGGTTGAGGAATGTTTCTCACAAGTCAAGCTGGACTGGATAACGGTATGGTTTGCACAGAAAAAGCCATCCAAACAGATAGGAGCATGGTTGTGACCACATCCCCCTGAACGATGGCATGGTTTGCATGGAAAAGCCATTCGAACAGTTGGAGGAATGGTTTTGACCCAATGCTTTGTTCCCTCAAAGAATGGCTTTGATCCTCTCATCCTCCCTCCCTAGGTGCCCCCCCACCCCCATGCTTTATCTGTCTGTGTTGATGGTATGTTTTGCACAGCAGCAGTCCCACACAATGGTATGGCCAAGGGTGTGGTTTGTACAAGAACAAGCCTGGCCCTCGTCATTGACATCTGACTCCAGCGCTTGAAAAGTCCATCCTTCCATCAACAGTCACTAGCATAAAACTTCCTAAGAATGCAAATCCCGCCACCAACATGTGCACACATGGGCACACACACGGAAATAACACATTTAGTTCTGGTCTATTCCTATGTTGGTGATATACGCATCTCAACCATCAATGTGAGCAACAGGTATCATCATAGAACAGATGTTTAAATCTAAAAGCATAAGTCAGATTCACTTGTGTTCAAAAAGAACTTCAAAATTATATTCTTATTTAGATGGCTCTTTGAGGCATAATTTCCTACTCTCTATTTACACATTGAGGAACAGCACAATTTAGCCACTAGGAAGAAACACCTAGGAGAGTTGAATTTTCCACATCAAAAAATTTGCTAACCTCCAAAGCTTTTTCTTCATCGTATATGAATTTTGGTAGCTTCCGCATCAACTCTTTTTTATTGGTTCCAGCCAATGCTTTGCTTATCTGTTAACAAAGTTGCATGAAAGACAAAATAGGAAAGTTAGCAAGAATTTATCAGCATGAGTCACTTCAAAGTTTTCAAAACTTGAGGATTCCAGATCACGTTTTCAGAAAATCTATAGTAAATAGAAAGATGAAAAAGTTAATTGAAAAGGCAATAACCTAAATAATAAATAAGAAGTTGTAATTAGATGTAAAGAATCAGGAAAATAAAAGAATCATTGCCACCAACATATAGTGGTAATATCATGAAAATATCCCAAATAGTTGTCCATAATTGATAGAAATTGTCACTGATATCATCAATATGATACACTATCCAGGGGAGACTCAAAATGCACCAATTCATGCCTTGTCAGTCAGTCATGATGGAGTAGAGTTGTAAAATTATAAGGTTATTGGGACAGTTTATCTGGTGGACCAGTGTATGAATTGCTTACAAGCAAAATATTACAATAGTTGGGAAATGGAAGTTTGGAGCTATTCGTTTGCACATCACTAGTTAGACTGTACTACTGTATCCCCTAACACTTGAGACAAGATATACCCACATGGTGGATCATAAGAACAACATTCCTGACCCCTGGAAATATTTGTAACTTGCACTGCAAGGCAACCATCAACACATTGGCCAACAAGTATTTGCCCTCTTGCCCAACTGAATCAATATCCATATATATATATAAAAGCTTGCAGCGATGGATATTCATCTTTCATGAAATGCATGCATTGGATCTGCTTCCCAGTCAAGCCCAATGAAAGAACATAATAACTTGACCACAACAGAATGACAGGATATTCCAATCAAACTATGGACAATATATGAGAATCTCTATTTTACTACAGCAGATTAGCCTTATTCCATTTCCTTAAAGCTTTCAACAAGGACCCATTCCTAAAATAAAGTTTTGAGCACGACGAATTGTTTAATACAAATCTCCAAGAAGAACAATGGAAAGAAGTAGATCATTAAACAACTTACCTGAGGAGCGTACACACAACCAAGTGTTCCAACAATTAATCCTCCCAACACGAACCCACCAATGAAGATACTCGCACTACTTGGTACCCCACCATCTTTGCTGCAAAATAGCATAAGCTACGTGTTACCAATTGGATCCTGGAATTGGGCTTCCATTTTAAACTACGGTGTCACCTCCTGCAGGTGACAATGTCCAGACCATCCAACTATCCGTTACACTAAGTCCACAAATCGATCATTGGACACTGTGATGTCTCACCTTTTTGTGGAACTGGAATTTAAAATTTTTTATCTCACATTAACATCAATGTATTATATGGCAAAGACTCTCTTTCTTTATTCTTTTTATTTTGCTTTTTAACCAACTAAAATGAGTGTGTGAAATTTTGTTTATTCCGAATAAAAGATGCAGTAATAAACTGACAAGGTCTTGTTCAAGCAAAAAGAAAAGGAAAAAGTGAATAAAAGATAGACAACAAACATCAGGGCTGGTGGGAAATTATACAGTTCATCAAAACCAAACTTTTGAAGAAGCATGAGTCAAAAACTAATCTAGAAATATTTGGGTTGGGACAGTCGAGGGTATGCAAAAACAGTCACAATACTATTGTTTACAATCTGCAGATCATGGAGAAGAAGAACAGAACAAGGCTTTGGAAAATAGTGAATGAAGTAGCTATACCTGGCTCGAACTGCGAGCAACCTTCTATTAGTCAAACTCTTTGATTGCTGCCAGCGAATGGGAGTAAGAGAAAACTTAGCAGAACTGCAGTTCAAAAGATACTGTTCTGATGGCTTCCCTGCAGAACCTTCAATAGAAATTTTGATAGGGATTATACAATCTGAAGCACTTCTAGATGAACATAATTCACAATCAGCCAAAGCAGGAGCAGCAAAAATCATTATCACCATCACCTAAGAACCTATTAATGCTGATCGATTATATAAATCCTGCTGCAATTTACAAGCAAAAACTACTCTACTCTAGCGTCTTACAGATGGCAAGAAATTCACTAGAAACTGCTACATTGATAATGAAAAGCATCCATCTTAAAACATTTCACAAAAATAATAAATAAAAGGAAGAATAGGCATTACAAAAGACATTGAAGCTTTCAAGAGAATTTTTATGTAGAAAATAACGTCCTGAGATGGCAATATGAAATGCTTGAGCTATTTGCTCAAGGCCTAAAAATCCTTTTAACCTCGAGTTGTTTATTTGAGACCTAGAAATCTCTTTAACCTATCCTTAGTATGGATTGTAACAATACAACCCTCTTTTAAGTGTCGACATCTCAGTAGCCTACTCTAGCAACACTAGCCCAATAGTAGCCCTATTCCCCCTTTGGGAGGAATTCCCTTACCTACTAGTAATTTTAATCCAGCTTTTAGATCACTCCTTAGAGTTGTACCCATAATTAAGAGTGCAACTTAAAAAAGTTGAACCCAGACTTGACCAGAGAAAAAATAGGGTCAGAGTTATTTTTTTTTTTTAAAACTGAGTTTTTAAATTCAGGCTAAACCCAACCTGATTTTAAATAGGGTTGGTCCCAAGTTTAATGATAACCCAACTATAAAAACCCTAAACCTTAACTGAATTTACCATTCATATATAACCTTTTTACCTAAATCCCTAAAGCCTCAAAACACTCTCCTACACTCCTCCCACCTAGCCTTTCGCTCTAGACTTACCAACATTTCCTATGGAACTTGGAGAATTTTCATGCCTATATAACTTGTAATGATGATTGTTTTCTATAGCTAGCCTATAGAAAACAAAAGAGAAACTAGAAAAGTGTTTGAAAGTTCCAGGACCAGGTGGGTGCATGAATCTATAAAGAGTAACTTACAAATGCTCCTGCCAGAAAAGATGTTGGATCCTGCACTCCAGGGGAGAAACGTTCAACTCCAATATTTGTCATGGTGCAGTTGCTCCTTGTAAAAAAATATAAACATCAATGTGTCTTTATATCCATCTTTAATGCTTTTGAGTCTTGACTATTGCCTGTGCAGAAACTACTTTTCACATTTAGGTTTTTTTCTTAAATAAAATTGTCCACGGAAATTTGTTATATTCTTGGAATATCTACAAAGTTACAAATTAGTCATGTGCTATTTGATAACTCCACCTCATATCACATGTTTCTTACTTATGTTAGATATATTTTGACACCATTTTTCAATTATATGCTAGTTTAATTTATTGGGTTTTGATGATTTGAAAATACGAATTGTAAAAAGTTTAAAGTGAAAATTATAAAGTTGCGCCCCAACCGATAACCTTGAAGTTAGTTAATTGTTAGGCTCTAAAACTATTTAAACAAAAAGCTCAATTTATCCGTTTAGGTTTAAGGCCTAGAAAACCCTTTAACCCATCCATGGTATGTGTCATAAAATAAGGATTCAAGTGTCATGATGACATTGCATCCATCATCTAGTAAGGAGAATCTGTCAAACTTCAAACTGAAGATTAAAAAGAAAACAAATTCGATGGTGACGAACATTCACACCACTGATATAGCAAACGTCTCTGCTGATTGTGAGTTTTACTCATCCAACAAGGATCCATTTCTCATCACCATCAATTAGCAAAAGTATCACAAATTATCTAGTTTTCATCCCACTGACCGATCCTATCACAGTGTAGAAATGCCACATGTACGTTGAAGATGGCACCAATCGTTAAATACCAAAGAAAGATAGCATCAAAACAGAAAAGATCCAGAA
>JAYJMB010072163.1:1196-23775 GCA_036873735.1 Pouteria campechiana | reverse complement strand
TTAAAAGCCACCGCCAGGCCAAACAGGCCCTAAATTGTCTTTATAAGTCTTAAGTTATCATTTGTTGTATGTTGTTTAAGATAGCATAATTGAAATATTTAGATAAATTGAAATAAATAATAAACAATTTTTATTTTGACAAATATAGAAAGCTATAAATGGATAAATTTTGAACTTAGTCAAAATTATTTAAGTATTTTCAACTTGATTTAAATAGATGTAAGGCAGATTTGGCTACACAGTTAGGTAAAAAACCAGCCATTTTGCCTGACCCATCCCTCGTTGAAAATTAAATTACTATATTTTCAAACGATCTCAATTTTGAGTATTTTAAGAAAATGTTGATTATACACTAATGAAAATTTTGAAGTAGGCTAATGAAGGAGAAAAGAATTTTTTTAGAAATCTCAATATTTTGAAAATTACTTAAATTTAAGAAGATAATTTGGGAAGATAAAAAGTTTATAAAAAATAAAGCACCCAACTAATGCTTAGGGATTATCATTTAAAATAAACTAGGCCTCTTTGACCTACTATGGAATTTTAGGTATTAAGAAAAATAATTTTAATAGTAGAGATTTTGCAAAAATTGTGTTAAGCCAAAAGCTGTTTAGCATTTGACCAATAAAGTACTTTTGGGTCCCCAAATGATCAAAAAGGACATATAAATATAATTCTCGGTAAAATCTATTTGAATTTATACCTTTTAGCTTTTAATAAAGTAACCAATAATTAAGATTAAATACTGTATATCAATAGTCAAATTATATAGCAATAAATTATTTAATTATTATTTGGGTATTTTCATTGATTGAATATTTAAACAAGTAAGCAAGTAGTAGAGAAGATTAAAAAGGAAAAGATAGCTTCTATTGCATACCAAATTTTACTAGTTGAATGTAGTGTTATATTTTTTTATATTTTTTTGACTATTCTAATTTTTCAATGACACAAGCAATGACAATTATTAGAAAGGGTACATGAGGTTTTTCATCTCTTTTTGTTCCCATTTTTTTTCTTTACCATTGAAGTTATTAGAGAAAAAATTAAAATTTAATTACTTTGTCGTTGCGAAAAATAAGCTTTTGCATTAGGGAGAAAGCCTTTCTAGTGTTGGCCAAGCCACACATAAATCACTGAAAAAGTGCTTTTTTACACTGAAAAGTGCTTTGTGCTTATTCAACAACACAACTAAAAAAACACAAATATAGGTTGGCCTAAACTAGCCGTTGATAACTCTCTCTAGCTAAACTGAATTGTTGATAGCTTAAAATTATGTGCCCTTGGTTTACACTAGGAGTGGTTCAGATCATTCTAAGAGTGAGTCAAGTGGAGCTAAAATCCTACCACACCAAGAAGGATTCACCATGCCACTAAGGCTCCACCATGCCAATTGTACTCTACAATGCTAGGCTCTCTCCACCAAATGGTAAAGTTAGACTCATTTCCAAGAATGCCCCAAATGGTGAAGTTGAGCTCATTTCTAAGAATGCCCAGATGGTAAAGCTAGCATTCTCAAAATGCCTTAAATGGTGAAGTTGGGCTCATTTCAAGAATGCCCCTAATGGTGAAGTTGGCATTCCCAAAATGCCCCAAATGGTAATGTTGAGCTCATTTTCAAAAATATCCCTAATGGTGAAGTTGGCATTGCCAAAATGCCTCAAATGGTAAAGTTGGGCTCATTTCCAAGAATGATCACAATGGTGAAGTTGACATTCCTAAAATGCCCCAAATGGTGAAGCTGGGCTCATTTTCAAGAATGCTCCCAATGTTGAAGCTGACATTCCCAAACTACCCTTAGAGGTGTAGTTGGACCTTAAGCCTATAAATACTCCATTTCTCCCTTCATCGGAGATATATAAAATTTTCTGAAGGAGCTTAGAGGAGTCTTCAAGAAGCAGGTGTCTCTCTTGACACTAATGGCCTTTAGCCACTGGTAATTTTTCTAGTGCTTGAGAGCGCTTTGCCATGGCCCCACCATGGTACATATGTGGGTTTCACCTACGTTGTGGTATGGTGGGTCCTGCATAATTAATGGATAACAGGTTAATGTTGAATTGGACATTAAAAACCGTTAAACCCTAATTAGACCTTGTAAATGGTGAAGTAGCTCTGGAAATGCCCCATAAAATAGGAAAAATGATGATATTATCTTAAATTAATTAAGAATTATTATTAGCATTAATTATTATTATCAATGCTAACTATGATTAGGCTTAATTAACTAAGAGTGTAATTAGGTTTAATTCGTGCAACCTAGATCTTCAATCTCTCATAGTATAAATAGTAGTGATCATCCGCTTTCAGTTTTTCACGGGATATTGAAAAACACCACTAACCAAATTACTCAAAAGCCTAAGTCTAGGATTGGGTTATCGAGTCATGACTCACTGAGTTATGACTCACCGAGTCAAACATTAACAAACACTACTCACCTAGTCACCTAAAAACTTAAGTCTAGAACCAAGCCACTAAGTTATGATTCACCGAGTCAAACCTTAGCAAACACCACTTTTACCAATTCATTCAAAAGCCTAAGTCTAGGATCGGGTCACTGAGTCATGACTCACCAAGTCAAACTTTAGCAAACACCACTTCTACCAACTCATTCAAAAGCCTAAGTCCAGGATCTGGTCACCGAGTCATGACTCACAAAGTTAAATCTTAGCAAACAACACTTCTATTAACTCGTTCAAAAGCCTAAGTCTAGAATTAGGTTACTGAGTTATGATTCATCGAGTCACTGAGTCATGACTCACTGTGTCAAACCTTAGCAGAAATCATTCATCAAATCAGCTAAATATAGTCATTCTGGTCCTACTCTTCTTAAGTTTCTCGTGGGTAATTGAGATAGCCGAGCCAATCCCACTCTTCCTAAGTTTCTCATGAAAAATTAAGAGAGCTGAGCTAAACTCACTCTTCCCAAGCTTCTCATGGGTAATTGAGAGCGCTGAACCAATGTCACTCTTCTTAAGCTTCTCATGGGTAATTGAGAGAGCCGAGATAATCCCACTCTTCCTAAGCTTCTCATGGGTAATTAAGAGAGACGAGTTATCCCACTATTTCTAAGCTTCTCATAGATAATTGAGAGATCCGAGCTAAATCCAATTAACTTGGTCCATTTTTCTTAAGCTTCTTATGAGCAATGAGAGAAAGTTGAACCAAACTTAGGTCACTAGTTCTCTTTTGGTCTCTTTCAGGTCTAAACACGATAGAGATTACTCGATCTTAAGTCCTTTCGGGATATACCAATTGAGTCACAAATCATCTACTGTCTCTATGGCTTCTTACAGTCTAAACAACAGAAATTACTCGGTTTTGATTCCATTTGGGACAAACCAATTGGATCAAAGCACCTATTCTTTCATGAAACTAACTAAGCTATTCTTTTACTCTTTGGAGATCTTCGGTAATTTCTATAATCACTCTCTATCTTCTCTCAGGATCCATCTAATGGCAACCTCACTTACATTTGGATTCATGCTAGGTGGTGGCTTCGCCATCGACACACCATGCAACTTCGATAAGAGTGTCCCTCACTCTATCATGTTACCAACTTGTCAGTCACCGATTATCTACAAGAGGAAGTTGACTCCAATTCCTCCCTCACCAAAGGCTGCTCCAACAGTTCCCAAGACTGCCCTAGCAGCATTAGAGGTGACTTCTACTAACCTAACCTCCTCCAATAATGAGATTGAGAAGAAGCATAAGAAGAATAGGAGGCAGAAAAAAAAGTTGTTTCCCCTCATGCTCCTAAAATTATTGGAGACAAACTTGTCTTTAATGCCACTTCAAACTCCTTCAAGATTGGGAATACTCGGGTCTCTGCTCCCACAATGTAGAAGAAGGTTGTTGCACTCAATCTCCCCAATGCAATCAAGGGGAGACAAACACAAACTCCTGTCAATCCTAAACATGTTGATTACCTTGGGAGACATGCATTAAATAAGACTCCCAAAAGGTATGCTCATCCTTCCAGAGGAACTGGGAGGAGGAAAGAGTCTAGGAAGAGATCAACCCACGGGTTAACTATTCAAGAAAAGAAAGAAGGATGGAAGATACTATCTAAGAAGCATATGATAATTGGAAGGAAGTTATTCCCCTCCCGAGATAACTATTTGGGTGACAATATGTTTGTTATCCTAGTAAATCTCTCTTATTTTCAGAGGAGAGAAATTGACAGGACAGACACCATTCAGATGCCAAGAAAGGCATTAAAGGTAAAGAAAAGAGAAAGAAGGGTTGACTCTGGTAGTCCAAAGACAAAAGAATAGAAGAAGAGGAAGGTGCGACCAACTAGTGTTTGCACCACTTTAGTTGACAGGGACCCATCACCGATATGGCATAGCCCACCTCATCCAAGGATGCTTATGAGGTCAATGGCCACGCTTCTGGTACCTCCCCCAATGTTTCATTCTTTGTTAGAAGACAGTGGGAGAGAGGATCAAGCATCCACATCCCCTCACTAATTGATGTATATTCATCAAACCTTCCTGATAGTTACATCATACATGACCGAGGGTGATGCAATTGCTACATCTGTAGAGGAGATAACTAAACGATTGGAGTAGCTAGAAGCTAAAAACTAGCATTTGTGAGAATTATGTGTGCAATAAAATATAGGTCAAACTTCTAATTCTAGTCAACTTTTCAATACTGCGCATCCTCTCAATGCTCCATTTATGGGAACGACCATGCCATTTCGTTCTATCCACCAAGAGGGGACCCTATAAGGGTGGAAGGCTCACCCCTTGTTTCCTTGGTGGCTTTACCTTGGCAACCACCTAACATCAATATCTGTGAAAAGCCATTTGGTGCAAATGTTCAACTATAATAATTCCGCAAGCACCACCATTTCAGATGAAAGTGGATTTAGTAGCTCATTTCAATGAAATGATGAATGATTCAATGACTTAAGGCAAATAAACTTGCCTTCTCAAATGCCTAACAGATATCATTGGCCTTAACCTCTGGAAATTGAGAATGAGTCATTCCCGTTAGACTTCAAAATGATAGATTTTCATACATTTGATGGAATGAATGATCCTCAACACCATCTTGCCCTCTTTAATCTTAAGATGGGAAACTACACCATCTATCACAATCTCTATTTAAGATTATTTGATTTCTCTCTTAAAGGGCCTGCATTCCAATGGTACTTGATGCTACTTACGGGGTCAGTCAAAACATGGAATGACATACAAAACTTGTACTTGGCTAGATTCTTTATGACCAAGAAAGATGTCATATTGGTGGATCTCACCCTCATGAAGCAAAGGGAGGATGAGATTTTGAAATTTCTGCATGTTTCCAAACAAGGAAACCTTTTTTATCTGGATTCCTTGCAAACCTTATAGAAGGAAAAAATATCACATCACCCAATTGGATAGGGAACTATTTTGTTCCTGCCTTTGACTCGTCAACCTCATCACTAGTGGTAGCCCGTTGTTTCCTCTTTGGTTGGAAGCTAACTAGTATGTGTGCATAATGGTTTGCAGCAAAACCTTGTTTTTGTGCCTTCCCTTTTGATTGGCAAAATGCCGAGATTCCTCCTTCTACTACAAGACCAGATGGTTCGCTAACATTAGTCACTTGATCTAATCCAATGGGGACACTAGACTGATGCAGATGTTCCATCTTTGGAACTATATTAACATCCTTAAAAGTCATTTGGCCAACAGTGCTTGTCACTTTACAATTAGCTTCAACATTAACAACATTGAGTATGTAACTCAATTTGAAGCTTCCAGACACAATTTGAAAAGGAAACTCAATGAAGTTTGCTGAATGAATCAGTGAATCCCCAAAATCTACTTGTTCTTGTGATGCTTGCTCAGGGACTATATGTTTATTGGAATCCATCTAGAGGCACAAATAAGATTAGGGTTTTTGAGGAACTTATAGAGATGGGGAGGGAGAGAACTCACGGGATTAGGGTTTCTTTCAGAATTCCTAATTTCTCTTTCAATCTCCAATCTTGGTTTATGCTGAATTCACTGTTTCTCTCTCGATTTCCAACTCTGATGGTGGAAATAGAAGACTGGGATCCGAGCGTGAAGTCAACCCTAACCCAGATCCCGCTGTTGTTGACGAAGGCAATAAAGGAATCGTCAATAGGTCCTTCTTTCCTCAACAATTGCGGAGGAGAAAACCAATATAAAGCTTTTACAGGGAACTTGTTAGAGGGGTGAGGATTCTGAAAATGCTTGCAAGCCTGGAATAATGAGTGATAAATGGGGATGTTGGAAACAGAGGATAAACCTTCTCCTTCTAGTAAGAAAAATGCAAATGAAAACCCTCTCCTTCTAGTAAGAAAAATGCAAATGAAGCTCTCACAAAATCGTCAGAATAGTGAAGAATCTAAAAACCCTTTGCAAGCCTAAAGTGAGATGCAAGAGTGGTCCTTCTTAAGCAACATTACAGGCATGCTAATGAGCAATCGTTTGGCTTAGGAGCGGCCGAAAGTAGAAATATGAAAAAAGGCTTCTAAAAAGGTCACTCAAAATAGAAACCCATCATAGCATCTTGAAATTTCAAATGAACGGCCTAGATCATAAAGGAGATGCTGCTAAGACCGTTCGAACAGAGCTAATTTTTTTTTTGTTAAATTAAGGTCCATCTAATTTTCTAAGACATGAAGATGGTGACCATCACCATGCCCACTTCAGTGATTACTCATACTGAAGGTTCACCAAGGGGTCTTTATCATGCCTCAATATGAAACTCCAAAAAGTTGCTCAGATTTCCATAGATAAAAAATTTTGCAAGAATTTTTTTTGTCATGCTTCCTCTTTTGGCATCTTGGTTCCAACATTATCCTAGGGCATTCCTAAAGTTAGCCCCTTGAAGGGTGGTTAACTGTTGTCCTTATGGATGAGTTTGTTTCCAAATGAGAAGAACGGTCAATTGCCCCTACCACACTAGTATATATGTCAGTGCAAATGTAGGTGCCTCAACATGATAGTGAAATTTTAGGATTTAATCCAACCTTATCTAAGTAAATCCAAAAGTCTTAACATGTGCAATAAGCTATTTAGAAAACCAAGAGCCAAGATTTAATGGGGACTTAAGGCTAGATCATCCATTGGGGTTATCGCTCATTACCCACATAATCTACCCTTGGGGGGCATTGCATTTGTTGGATAGATTAAAATTATGTGCCCTTGGTTTACACCAAGAGCGGTTCAGATCATATTGAGAGTGAGTCAAGTGGAGCCAAAACCCCACAACGACAGGAAGGCTCTGTCACCCCACCTGTGCTCTGCAAAGCCAGGGTCTGCCACATGAGCTATGCTCTATAATATCAGGCTTTCTCTACCAAATGGTAAAGCTAGGCTCATTTCCAAGAATGCCCCCAATGTGAAGGTGAATTCCCAAAATGCCCCAAATTGTGAAGATGGGCTTATTTCCAAGAGTACTCTCAATGGTGAAGCTGGCATTTCTAAAATACCCAAATGGTGAAGCTGAGCTTATTTCCAAGAGTGCCCCCAATAGTGAAGCTGATATTCCCCAAATGCCCCAAATAGTGAAGCTGGGCTCATTTTCAAGAATGTCTCCAATGATGAAGCTGACATTCCCAAAATGTCCTAAATGATAAAACTGGGCTCATTTCCCCCAATGGTAAAGCTGACATTCTCAAAATACCCCCAATGATGAAGTTGGCATTCCAAAAATGTCTCAAATGATCAAGCTAGGCTCATTTCCAAGAATGCCCTGAATGGTGAAGCTGGCATTCCCAAACTATCCCTAGAGGTAAATCTGGACCTCAAGCCTATCAATACCCCATTTCTCCCTTTATTTGGAGATATAGAGAATTTTCTGAAGGAGCTTGAAGGAGTCTTCAAGAGGCAGATGCCTCCCTTGACACCAGTGGACTTTGGCCACTAGTAATTTCCCTAATGCTTGAGAGCACTCTGCCATGGCCCCACCATGGTACACACATGGGTCCCACCCACACTGTGGTATGGTGGGTCTTGCATAATTAATGGACAATAGGGTGATATTGAATTGGATACTAAAACCTGTTATACCCTGATTAAACCCTATAAATGGCAGAGTAGCTTTGGAAATGCCCCATAAAATAGAAAAATGATGATATTATTTTAAATTAATTAAGAAAAATCATTAGCATTAATTATTATTAGTAGTATTAATCATGATTAGGCTTAATTAACTCAAAGTATAATTAGGCTTAATTCATGCAACCTAGATCTTTGATCTCTCATATTATAAATAGTAGAGCTCGCACATGGGATATTGAAAAACACCACTCACCAAATCACTCAAAAGCCTAAGTCTTGGACCGAGTCACTGAGTTATGAATCACCAAGTCGCTAAATCATGACTTACTGAGTCAAATCTTAGAAAACATCACTTACTCAGTCACCTAAAAATATTTTAGGACCAAGTCATTGAGTCATGACTCACCGAATTAAACCTTAGCAAACATCACTTCTATCAACCTTATTTAAAAGTCTAAGTCTAGGATTGAGTCACTAAGTCATGATTCACCTAGTCAAACCTTAGCAAACACCACTTCTACAAACTCATTCAAAAGCCTAAGTCTAGGATCAAATAACCGAGTCATGACTCACTGAGTTAAACCCTAGCAAACATCACTTCTACCAACTCGTTCAAAAGCTTAAGTCTAGGATCAGATCATTGAGTCATGACTTACCGAGTCAAACCTTAGCAAACACCACTTTTACCAACTCGTTCAAAAGCCTAAGTTTAGGATTGGGTCATTGAGTTATGACTCATCGAGTCACTAAGTTATGACTCACCGTGTCAAACCTTAATAGAAACCATTAGTCAAATAGCCAAATCTAGTCATTCTAATCTCATACTTCCTAAGTTTCTTATGGGTAATTGAGATAGTCAAGTCAATCCCACTCTTCCTAAGCTTTTTATGAAAAATTAAGAGAGCTGAGCTAAACCCACTCTTCCTAAGCTTTTCATGGGTAATTAAGAGAGCTAAGTCAATCCTACTCTTTTTAAGCTTCTCATGGGTAATTGAGAGAGCTGAGTCAATCCTACTCTTTCTAAGCTTCTCATAAGTAATTAAAAGAGTCCAGTCAATCCCACTCTTCCTAAACCTCTTATGAGTAATTGAGAGAGCCGACCTAAATCTAATTAACCTAACTCACTCTTCTTAAGCTTCTCATGGGCAATGAGAGAAAGCTGAACCAAACATAGGTCACATGTTTTCTTCTGGTCTTTTTCAGGTCTAAACACAATAAAAATTTCCCAGTCTTGAGTCCTTTTGGGATATACTAATTGGGTCACAAACCATCTACTGTCTCTATGGTTTCCTATAATCTAAATAACAGAAATTACCTGGTCTTGATTTCATCCGGAATAAACCAATTGGATCAAAGCACCCATTCTTTAGGTTGACCCAGTGTCTAGCAACCCAGTCTAGAGCTGTGTCATCCTATCCGCCCATTGACTTGAGATGATCTCTTAAATATCAAGTCATCGCAATATGCTCGACGATCTCAAAGACAACACACATTCATTTTGAGAGAGAGTGTGTGTTATTTTTGGATCTCTAAGATGCATTGTACTTTTCTTTTAATCTTTTCTTCCATTGTGGAGATGTAATTAGGACCACTTATGGTCTGGGACGTGAATATGCAATTTTCTGATGTATACAACAAGTGTAACCTATTGAGGATAATTAATAAAACAAAATAGAAATTGTTTGACTCATTTCAACAAATGACAAATCTTTTTATGTTTTTCCATTTTTGTTTATTTTACTTCCTTTTTTGTACTTATTACATGATTAAAATGGTTTAACCTAAATTGTCTGTTGATAACTCTCTCTAGCTGAAATGACTAAAATAGTTTAGCTAAATAGTGTTCATTACTCTCTCTCACTAAACTGACTGATAGCTAAACCTAAACTGGCTCTTGAGGTGCATCAGGGTACAATAATTTAGCCTAAACTAGTAGTTTTACCCCAAATACCATGGTGCACAATGCGACGCATAACAGCAACATTATTGAAATGCAAATGGCATCCCTAATATATTGAACAAATGGACTTCAATGGATAATTCTGCATTGAAAATCAAAACAACAATGGATAATACGCATTGATTGTCAAGATTGTATGCCAATCAGAGGATAATTCTGCATTGAAAATCAGGACAACAATGGATAATATGCATTGATTATCAAGATTGTATGCCAATCAGAGGCCACTAAAAGAGGGCACTCTATTCATCAAATCAAACCACCACTGCTCTATACCAAATCTAAGGAAAATGCCATGAACCAATTTTTTTAGAATCGAACCATAACCTGAACCATTTTTATGTTCGACTGGTTCAACAATTAGATCAAACCATTTTAAATCGTGATGTCATCATGACATAATTATGACATAATAATTATTTTAGAATTTTTAATTTTTTTAAAAAAATATAATTAAATATATATAATTATATAATATAAATAGTTAGATATTACCTTTAAAACATATATTTATAGCTACACATCATAAAAAAATATATAATATGCATATAAAAATAATAAATAAATAACTCTATAAACTATAATAATGAACTAACGATACAATCATACAAATTTTAAAAATAAATCTAACAAATTATTTAACAATTTAAAGATAATTAACTAACCTGAAATATGTCATATATAGTAAGTCTTGCCTCTACATTGCATTTCAAATTTTCAATCCAACCAACTCTACCACACAATGATTCAATCCAATCAACAATTTGAGCAAGTTAAGCCTAATGATTCTCAAAATAGTTAATCGCTAATGATACAAGAATCTGTGAATGGAGAAAACTTTAAAACAAATAACTTCTTCGCCTTCTAATCCCAACTAAGTTGGGCTGCTCTAATTGTTGTCAATCGTTGAAATAGATCAGCGAGTGTCTACCAGTTGTCGAAATATGTCGGTGAGTGGTGATCAAACAAGGCGGATGGTAAGCAGCACGACTATGATGGGGAGCAGCAAGATGGGTAGAGTAGGGGTGAAGTAGGGAGATAGATAGAGCAGGGGCGGGAGTAGGGAGATGGGTGGAGCAGCAACTACTTCCGTTTGTCGAAATAGGCAGACAGCGATGGTAAAACCTAGTCGCAATGCAACTGTGAGACAAAGATGGAGCAGGTCAGCAAGGGCGAGAATAAGGAGGGGATGAGTTTTTTTGCAATAGTGGCCAATGGTGGCAAGTCTGGAGACCGATCATAGGCTACGGGGAGGAAGATGAGCTAGGTGTTGGTCCCATTCAAGTGGTAGCTCGAGGGGGAATTAAGTTTTTATAATTTTTGGCTAAATAAAAATGTGGTGCTAAAAAGAAAGGAAATCATGCAACACTGATAATGATATTTTTATTATAGTTTGGCCCAACTCGGTACCTACTCTACTCTCTAAGTTAACCTTTCTTGTTGCACTCAGGTTCTACTAACACTTATTAATTCTCCTAAGCTTACTAATAAACTTCTACAACCATTGATTTTCAAATATTACTAACAAACTTTTACAAACACCCAAAAAGTTTAACTTACTTGATATAATTAACTCAACAAATAGCGAGCCCCTTGCTTACTATCCCAAATAACAAAAAAAATATTGTAGAAAAAAATACCTCTAATGTAGGCTAAGTGTACAAAGATTAAATGCAAAAACAATAAATGAATAAGTAGTTAAAGTAGTTGATTCCAAACTCCAAAATGTTGTAGATGATTATGCTTTGAATGTTGTTCTGAATTTTGCGTAGTGGAGTTGAAGAATGTTGGAAGAAAACTTTAAGTTCTTGAGTAAATGCTCTTTAAATTCTTTTTGTTCACTTCTCTAATCTCTGGAACGTCCCTATTAACTCTTTTTATATCAAAGTTCAAATTTTATCCATTGTGGAAGACGAGTAGCATTAAATGTGAGAAAATGTTTAAATTTTCGACCGTTGAGAGTGTTCTCGCAACTTCAAACCATCTAAAGTAAATACTTCAGCGCATCTATAACGAAAGAGAACAATCGTGAGTGTGCTTTTTCAGAAATTCTAAAGTTGTTGCTGTTTGATGTCATCATAGTTTCAAACCTCTGAAGCAGTCTTTCAGCATGTATGAAGGGACGAAAAATGTTGTTTTGCAAACAACTCAAACTGGCGTGTTATAACAGTGCTTCAGCGCATCTAAAGTATATTCTTCAAACCATTTGAAGCAGCGTGAACCCTTAGCTACATGCCTTTGAATTTCATATAGCTTGGGAACGTTTAAAGCTAACCTTCATAACATCTGAAGTTTGAAACTTAGCCAATTTCTGAACACTTCTCATCTGTATCATCAGCGACGCATTGTAAGCATATTTTAGCACGTTTGAAGCAAATCCTTCGTATGTTTGAAGTAGCGTTAAGCTTTCAACACCATGGCTTCTTACTTCAGCACTCCTAAAATGTGTTGCTTATATACTTCAGCATGTCTGAAGTGTCGTTAACACTTTAATGCAAAGGCTTCATGCTTCAACACATCTAAACTTGACTTTGTAACTTTTAAAGTAGCATGCTATCCCTTCTGAAGCATGTCTGAAGTTGTTTTAACGTCTGAATCTTGGCATCTAACTTTATTTGCATTAGCAGCATACTTCAACACATCTGAAGCATATCTAAAGTGACTCTGAAGCTCGTATTTGATGCCAGACATATCCTTCAACTGTAGATTAGCTTTGAAGTTTTGAGTGCAATGTCTAAAACAGTTCTAAAGTTGTTTCAGACTTAGTCTTTGTGACTATGGCTTTTCTTCTTTTAAACTATCTGAACTTCTTTTCATATTGAGTTTATTACTCATGGTTTAAGATGTGTCTTATTACGTCTGAAATCCTCTTATAAGTTCAGCGTCATTCTTCTTTAAGCATTTACATTTTCTTCCTTTATAAACTCTTTGTAAGCTTGTATATATGTTGTTCACACTTCTAAAATTACTTCCCTTAATCTATTTCATAAACTTATCACTACACACTTTGGAATATAATTATTAGTAGCTTAACACGTCACTCAAATATTTTTGTTCATTATCAAAACCCAATTGGTTAATAACATTCGTCATCAGAATTAAGCTAAACAAAGAGGGTTTGGATCAACACAGAGGAAAGAGGGAAGGGAAAAATCATTAGGGCTTGGGAATGTTGGGCACGGGCGCAGGCAAGTGCCTTTTATTTTTTGTTTTTTTTTCAAATCAGACAGACCGGACCACAATTGGACAGATCTTCACGGTCCAACTATCCAATTCACACGGCTCAAGCAATTTTTTGGAAAATTTAAAAACTGGACCCAAACCGCCCCGCTGTTTTGTTCATGGTCGGACCAGGCGGTCTAGTCCAGTTTTTAAAACATTGCAAAGAACTGCATATCAACAAAAATATGTGGCTTCTCAAAACCAGGAACAATCAACCTCTTTGGGGTAGTTCAAGGGTAGATGGAGAAATTTCATCATCAGTTCTTGCTTAAGACGTGTGACTTAAAACTACTGGAGAATTGATAATCAGAAAGCCAGGTGTGGCATGCAAAACAGGAACTTTTCATTGAGTTTTATCATTTCATCGCCTAGGACTAATTGGCAATAGAAAATAAAATGTTGAAGCATATGCCTTGAAACTGCATTTTGAAATCAAATGCAGTTATCATGGAAACACGCTTGAATGTTTCTAGCAAAATGAGCTTTCGGTTCCCTTTTAACAGTCTCAAGGCATGGTTTGGCAATAATAGAACTGATGAGTCCACCAAAAACATTACTAAATTAAACAGTATGAAGTAACCACCAATCCATGCTGCTACCATCTCACAACAACAGCCATTCCTGCTATTTCCAAATCCCAATCTCTGCATAATATCAGCATTCTGAGCTCCAAGAAAGCAACTCACCCACCAAAAGAATGAAACAGGACAAAACCTGTTTCTCCACAGCCTATACTCTTATTTCATTTGCCCTCAAATACCCATGAATATGAAGATCAATCATGACTAACAGAAAGATAGCTTGAATTGATTCAGCTACTCGTGGAATGATGGATGATGTTCACATATTTCCTCTTTGCAAATGCCAACCACCATTTGTTTGGAGTGCCATTGGGTCTGTAGGCACGGCTCAACAATCTCCCACTTGTTTCCTCTCTTAGCTGCCTCAGATAGTTCCTGAATAGTTCTGCATTCCAACAGAAAACCATAAGTCTCTCTTTTCAGAATGACAAGAAGAGTGGTAAGAAGAAACTGACAGGTGTTTATGGGCCTCATTATCACATTACATTCAGCAAGTAGAGCTATGAGACTCTCCCTTGAAAAAATTATGATGGATCACCAGAATTGGGTAACAATAGTGGCCATCCATGGACAGATATCAAACGGAATATGGATCATTGAAAGTAAATGGGATGTGGTATTTCCAATTGCAAAAAATCAGATGATTACCATCTTACCCTGTAGGTTTTCCAGACCTGCTCCATCCACAAATTTGGGAACCAATTAGGATCTCTAAATACCAGCACAACTACGTCATGCATGAATTTGAATGGTCATCGTTTTTTTTTCATGGGAGTTGTCACTATTTTTCACATGGTTGTCAACTATCATAGGATCCTAGCTGTTACGATGCATCAAGCAACCCTAACATCCCCTCCAACCACTAAAGAGAATAATAGATTAAACTAACATTCCTATCATAGGATCCTAGCTAAATGCTAGCTACATGTATTCTGTTGTGCCATTCCCGTTGACATCAAGAGTAAAGATAGCTATTATTTTTCAGTCATTACTTCAAGATTGGTTCACAATCATCATGAGTAATGACAACCATTGTTTCAAATTTGTAAGAATAGAATGATAAAATTATTCAAATCTTAAATATATCGATATAACCCAATAATTCACAATCATCAAAATTCAAATATCAACAGCCAACCAGCAAAAACAATAAAAAAGCACAGCATCTACAAGCAACTTTGCAAAAAAGGTGACAATAACTCAGCAATTATTTGCCCAAAGAGGGTAGCGGCTCCACAACAGCATTAAAAGAAGGGAGAAGAAGAAGAAGAAGAAGAAGAAGAAGAAGAAGAAGAAGAAGAAGAAGAAGAAAGATAAACATTGTAGCAGCATAGCATGTGGAGGCACATGTGGACCTGGCAGAAAAACATGTAATAATGAAGTGGCAAGGGCAAACGAAGTCCAGGTACATTTTCATTGCACTCTTGTTTGAAAGAAGGCTTGATAGTAAAACATTAAAAAAAAAAAAAAAGAATGAAGGGTTTCAGAAAAATAAGAAAAAAATGCACCTGCTTCTTTATTAGACTGAGGAAGTGCAAAGAGGCTACCAAAGGGAAAATCTGGCTCTCCAGGCACAGGAACCTTCTCGAGGCCCAAGTTGATGATAGCTTTAGTCCCTTCAGCCAAAGTTCTGCAACCCTCAAGTCTTTTTAAAGCAACGTTGATATAAAGTGTGAGATATATAAGGAGTTTGTCTGCTGAGCTTTTAATATTAAAGTTCCTAAAGAAGATATTGGCACGGAAGAACATGATTGCTTCATCAACAATATCAGTTCTATCTGCAAAACCATTTTATGCCAGAGACAAAAAGGGTTAAATACATGAGAATGTTTGCTTGATGAAAAGGAGTTCCCCTTAATACTGAAGAGAAAGTAGCAAGAACCTTGGTCAGAGATTGGAGCAGGACCCTTGATATGACTTTTTAGTGGAAGAAGAGGGCACCCACAAGCTTTGGCAACGCCTTCTTCATTAACAAAACTTGAGTGATACATCTGCTAACAACAATAATTTCCATTTTGTATATTTTGGTGCAGAAATAACCACAAATTACTGAAAACGTAAGCAACAAACCATATCGATGCTGTAGTACGACAACTTAATAGGAAAAGCAGATATTTACAATATAATTATTTTTAACTGAGTTATGTTGGCCTAGCATTGGCCAGATCCGTTTTATGCATTCTTTGAGAGGATTTATACAGCCCTTGCTATGATTACATGTATAACCAATGTTATCAAACCAAACCATTAATGGAACTGATTAATCATCCGCTTCAGTTCAAACCAGCTGATCCCCCGGATGAAACTAAATTTAACTGTAATTTTAGCATTATATAGTTATTACGTAATAACTTTCTTTGTAAATTTGACTTTATATAATAATAACAATGTTTTAAAATTATAATACTTATATATATATATATATATTATATAATACACATGACGGGAATTTTAAGAGAAAGGAGAGGGAAATAAAGTGGGTCACACTCATTGCAATGAGAAAAGATCAGCTAGAGAATCATATTTAACAAAAAAAAATGTCTTTTTGTTTGACAGATTGGCGTAGTTTCTTGGGTCAATGGATGCTTATGGGGGAGCCCAACTGATTGATAGCTCAGATCTCAAATTCCATCTGCGAGTTGCCATCATCAATATAAGTATAGCTCAAAATGAATGGCTTAAGGCACTTAATGAAAATTTCACATGAGACCACGAATGATGAAACAAAGCATACATAAACGCTTCACGAATCCGGAATTTGGTACCACACAAAAATTCAAGGAAACGCAGCTAACATCGAAAATAACGCAGCCAGCAGAGAAAAAAAACCCGTCTTTTAGCCCTAGATAACATTGAAAAATTAGGGCAATAGAGTGGGGAAAAAACGCCACCTACGTTGCTTCCGTAGTTAAAACATGAAAGATTGGGCATAACAGTAAAAAATCCGAAAGGGGGGAAGACAGTATGGCAATTGATTCTTCTTCCACTGACAGATGACGGAGGTTATGCAATCTTGAATTAAAACAAATGCACTGGAAATTTAAAAGCAACAGAAATCGCCAACCATTTAGGAGGTAAAAAATCAGAAATGAGAGGAAGAAAGGGGCGAGGTTTGCCTGTCATCGCAAACCTGATATTTTTGGCTTTAGTTTCTGGCCGATGATGTAAACTACAAAGCCGATATCCGACTGCTAAGTTGGCTTATCAAGAAATGTTTCTTCATCTGCTGCAATGAGAACTGGCGTTAGGTTGAGGCCTCCTCTCCTCTTCCAGCGCACATAACCGCAGAATAAAGAAAAGATAGCCAAAGAGGTCTACTCGTTGGCAACTTGGCATTGTGGGCGCTCTCATGCATGTAGTCCATTTCAAATCTAGAGTTTTTAAAAATATAAATTTTTAATACTTTTGTCATAGCCTACACCGATTCAGATATAGGAATTTTGTGCAATAGATGTGATAATAACTTATGAAAATGAAATTTTAATGAGCAAGAATATCATAGTCGGTGCTTATTGCTTATATGACTAAATAGCCTTTTACACTTTACCTTTTTTACTGCCTTATTTGCTTAAAATAATCCATTAGCCCTAAAAACATTAAAATGTAACCTCTATAGAATTGTATGGCTATGCACATTAGATGACTCTGCAAATCAATGGCCATAAAATTAAGTAAATTTGAATAAGCAACTAACGCACACGTTGCCATTTAATCATTCCGTCAACCTCGAACGATGCAAATTCTAGCTCAGCAGAAACAGAGATTTAGGCTGCATTGTTAGGGGCCGCGCGAACGCGTACCCCCGCTGTCACAAATTATGACGTGCACTCTCCCACTGGAGGAGATGCTAAGCCAACGCTCCTCTCAGTGCAATGAGGCCGTTGACCTAGGCCATGGGCCTTTCTGATCACCCAAAGACCCCGTCCAGGTAAGTATGGAACACAAAATCTGCTCCTTCCATTTTGTAGTCTACTTTGATCGACTTTCGCCTCTCCTTTCTCGATGTGGGATTTAGATAATTCAACCCTAACGCCCCACCCAGTCACCCACCAATCAGTTTGGAAGCACTGGGAAGATGGATGCTTTCAAACGCAAGAATTGACGATTTATTGAGGGCCAGAAATTGATTTCAGTTAGCTCATTGATCAAGAACTACCCAAGTGGATATACATCAAGCAAGCATATCAAGGAAACTGGATTTGCAACTGCAGACTTGGCTAAGCTGCACCCTAGAACAAGAACCACCTTGTTACTAAGAGTCGGCTTTATCGACCTACCCCAATATCCACTCTTCCCAACAGACCCAACTGACATGGGATGTGCTAGCTGGAACAAACATACCAGGTGGAAGTTGTGGCTGCGTAATGCTGCCATCGACAATGAATATTTGAATAACTGGATTTGGGCATGAGTTAACCTTTCAGCTTCAATATTTCAACTGGAATTAAAGGATTGGGCATCTATGGGGTTAAGCATTTTCTTTTCTTCTCGGATATGACTGATCCACCAGTGTTGAAGTTCAAAATACTAGATGCTGCTTTGATGTGGCTGAGTATCTTTGGATTTATTTTTTTATCTTTATTACGTCAATATCAATATCCCTCATTTTTATTGTATACAACTTACTAAGAACCTACCCCAATATTTATGGGAATGGTCCAACAAGATCCAATAGTGAACCCCATTTACAAGTTAGAAACAGCTTGTGATAATGATTATACAATAAATTGGCACATATTATGATTGGCTTAGAATGTTGTGGGCCTCAGGAGGGGGGGAAAAAGTTCACATGGCCAGGTCAGGAAGTTGATGGCTCAAAAGAGAAATGATGCAATGCTCGCTGGGCCCAGAAAGGGCCAATTTGGCAATGAGATGCACAGATGTCAGACAATTTGAAAGTTGGGCTTCACTTTGCAGTGGAATAGCTATGTTATAACATGTGAATTGGAGACCATGAGCAGGTGACCAAGTCTTCCCTGGGCGGCATTTGGCAGTCCATGTTTGTGTTTCTGTTTTATCCATTACCTGAATCACACGCCCACAAAACTTCACCAACAAGCATTAGAATGCATAGGTTTTCACTACCATGCGATCTAACTGAATTTAGATCAAAAGATTTTGATTGTATGGGCAGGGGCCGCGCGAACGCGTACCCCCTCTACCACAAATTATGATGTGCACTCTCCTACTTGAGGAGATGCTAAGCCAACGCTCCTCTTGAGTGCAATGAGGCCACTGACCTAGGCCATGGGCTTGCTTGATCGCCCATCGACCCCATCCAGGTAAGTATGGATCAAAGGAGTGATCCCTCTCCTCCTTGTATTCTTCTTCTCTTGAACTTCTCCTTTGCCTTCTCCATGTGGGACTAAATGGTTCCACGCTAACTCCTTCCCAGCTGTTGTCCAAGTTCCATATCGAATGTCATTTGCTGAATGGTTGTCACCCATAAACACTTTCCTGGACAACCTAAAATTAAGATATTTGATGCAGCCGAACTCCCACACATGCTTCAGGGGCATTTGATTGTGTATCCCAATCGGTTGTATTCTTATTGCAGAAGGTAAGCCTAGAACTGCCTTATGATTGTGTGTAACCTGCGGCCCATGAACACAACATAGTAGGATGGAATTCTGGAGTTTTCTCTTGGACAAATGGAGGGCATGGAATAGCTACCCAAACATCAGTCTGATAGTAATATGCAATGAATTGACTAAGAACAGCTTATATGGATATTGCATCACCATGTCAAGCAAGAAATCAAGTTTGGGTCCCCGGACCAAGGCTGAGCTACATTCCTAACCAAGAACTACTGTGCTCAGAAATCATCATCACCATTTGCCCCTCCTCTCCTGAGTCAGCTCTGTCAATCTACTTCTCCAATATCTATACTTCCGAGCAGTTCTTATCATCTTCTAGCTGAAGTCCAACACCCAGCTGACTACCTGACAGCCAATCTTCCTCTCACTGGCTGCAAGCAGGAACAGCCACACCAAGCAGAACTTAGACTGCATAAAATTGAGATTTGGGTATAATTCGATAGCCTTTAAGTTCATTAGAGAATTAGACTTGGGCATCTATTTAGTAATGATCATCTTTTCTTCTTGCATATAATCAATCCATGAGCAGTAAAGATTAAAATACTAAATGCTGAAACTGATGCATGCATTAATGCTGTTTTGGTTTGCCTCAACTTGAAATTGATTAAAGGTTCATGGTGAAGCTGATGAACATCTGGTGCATTTTAGGGAACACACCTCAAAAGCCTTTTTTCTTTTACCAACAACCACCAGCAAGATGACTGCAAATGGGGATGAGATTTATCTCAATGTAGAAATCAAGGACATAACTTAATTGTTGCTTGAGTGAAGGAAAATTGCTTCTGAAATAAAATGAAAGAAGAAAGGTTGCACAGTAAAACCAAAATGCAGCCATCGGGTTCTTAAACAGCCCAAACACAATCTGAACAAAACAGGGGAAGAAAAGGACACCAGTGTGAAAAAACAAGTGAAGAAAAAGGCACAAGATCCAATATAAGTGAGGTCCTAGATAGCAGGATGCTGGATCAATTGATTTTCTTGCATGGTTGTGTAGTCGAACATGTCGATCCCTTCCTGTAGCTTCTTACATGATATTCAGAGAGGAGATGTGTTGACTATTGACCATCTTCTTTTTCCCCCTTTAACCTTTTCTGAATAGTATTGCATTCACCAACCATCGATGCAGCTTCAAGGCATGAACACAATTACAGGTGCTGTTGACTGAACCAAATTCAAATGAATGGCCTCAGCTACCTAAACTCAGTGACTCGTTTCTGCCAAGTGTCTGAATTATAGCTTCCAAAACTTTAATCTCCTCATCTTTCCTTGCAATGACCTCTTGTTTTGCTCGCAATTCTTCCATGTGTAGCTCGAAAACTTCTGCAAAAACAAATGATGTTTGAGGTTCATCATCTTTTCCTTTTCCTTTATTATAAACACCATTCATAGTAGTGCCACTTGTGCTTGTCAACATGTTGATTGAACTTGAAGCTATGGAACCTGAGCCATGCATCAGGTGGCAAAATAACTCCAGTTGAATATGGGGAATCCATTATCTTGATTGGGATTATCAGACCAGTCAAATATGAAAAAAATGGACTCCATCAATGTAAAGGTAGGAACCAACTGATGCAAGACTTAACGTCCCATACAAATTATGCCAGGTTGATACATGCAGCAGCATGACAAAGTGAAGCTCAGGAAGGCATGTGGATTTAGAGACCCTAGGATTTATTTGTCACGATGTGGCTATACTTCAAAAGAAGTAGAGCTAAATTACCAGAATTCAACAGAGAGAAACATAATGAAATTAAAAATACATACTTGTTGTGTTCTCCAGCTCCCTTGTTATCTCTTGTGCATGAAGCTCGGCAGCTCTTTGTGCTGCCTCTGCTTGTCGCTTCTCAGAACGGGCATGAGCAGACGCTGTGATTGCCGCATCAAGCTCTCGTTCCAAAGTCTCTATCCGCTTTTCAAGTGCCTGCATACAGAAAAACGGCCAGCAACAGATTTAAACATTACGGGACTAATTGACAGTTTTCACAGCTCAGGCATAAAGAATAAAAGAATTTTCTCCTGTTGGTATCAGTTTGTCACAATGAAAGACCCCATTCTAATAAGATAGTAACTTCCAACTGCAGCACCCAGAACTTTTCTTACTACCAACATCAATTATATCATGGTTACTAATAAGGTTTCACTTCTTAGCAATCTAATCATCCCTAATGTTACTCACCATGTATTTTGTGTTCCCCCTGCTTACTCAATTGACCTAGCGCACAACATGGCAAACAATAGGTCCCTTATTGGCCATGAATACAATATGCAAGACACATCTTTGATTTCAGCGAGTGTAGTTAAGGAAAAAAAACTATTATTTGTCAATTAAATAAATCATTTTAATAATTTGTGCAACTGCAAGGTGTTGGTACAAGTGATTTGATTTATTCATTATAAGCACAGGATGTATAAAATATTATGAATGTTGATTAATGGATAGTCCAACATTTAATGCATTGTCCTACGACGATTTCTTAACAGGGAAAATACAAATGAAATGTTCCACATGATAAAAAGCATCCTTCAACAATTTCTTAACACAGAAAAAACAAAAAAACAAAAAATTGCGGACATGATAAAAGAGTATGGTGGCCAACATTTACACTTTACAAGCGGTGCAAACCTTCTGTAAGGGTATGATTGCTAATGTGTAAAACGTAAGCTTGACAAAAATGACAGGTGGGATCACTGTGCTTACATAAGAGACGGTAAATTAAGCCTATACCTTGCCTATAATTATGCCATTCATATAGTCTATTTTCTCAAATACTCAAGCAGTTCCTCACATTTCAATGAATGTTTTCAACAACAATTTCATATGTGCTCCCTCTTTGTGAAATTTACATGAGGAAAAACTGCAGGAAAAAGTGATCGCATTTCTTGTGCATGTGCGATCTTCTGGCTATGAGGAAAGTTGTATATCTTATTCATTATTTTCTTTGAATATAACAAAGATGATTGCTTAGTATCTTTGCCTAACTGTTTTGCCTCCCCAAAGATGATTGCTTTGTATATAAGAAAGATGATTGCTTAGTATCTTTGCCTAACTGTTTCGCCTCCTATCTGATGCTTTCCTTTTATAATAAAGATGATTGCTTTGTACCATTGCCTAACTATTGCGCCTCCCGTCTCATGCTTTCCTTTAAAATTTTTCTGTTCATGATTTCACCTAGGGAGCATTTATTGTTTGAGCTATTT
>JAYJMB010072152.1:4242-21297 GCA_036873735.1 Pouteria campechiana | reverse complement strand
TTATTCTTCAATTGATGTACGTTGCTGAACCCACACGGTTCTGTAATGTCTCATTAACATCTCTGTGCTAAGATGCTTTCTTTTTTTTTTTTTTTTTTACCTCTTCCAAACCGGGCGCCATTGGCATGTGCATGTGCATGTGCAAGCGTGGGACTTTAAAGCACATTCCCACGAACGAGCCTCATACACTACCCGTACACACGCTTTCATGAGTGCAAATGTGCATATTCTCCGCAAAATCCAATCCGTACATCGTAGCATTTCTAACGAAATTGTCCGGAAAAAACAGGCTTTCCATGAATTAGTAGCAAATACATGACCGGATGAGGATAACTTCAATAAATCTGTTGAGCCGTCCACCTCTTTGTGACATTGTGGTCCGTTTAATTGATCATCATAGTCCCATTCACTACATAGACTGTTCAAAAATGTCAAGCCGCCTGGCTGACGAGTTGGATGTTGTACAGATGCCGCCCATTTGCGTGGGTAGACGCTTACGAGGTTGGCTACGCTTTTGCACAGGCGTGTACTGCTGCGCGAGTCGCTTTCGGGGCTTTGGCCGGGGGGTTTCAATGCTGCGTGGCTTGGAAATGGGGAAATTTTGAAGCAAAAAGAATGGATCACTTTTAGTGGGCCAATTTTGAATAATCACTCTTGTGGGACACGGTGATATGAGGAGTCCGTTGGTATCTTAACTTTCGGTTAGAGATTTATTAAAGAATAGAAACTTCGTAGGCATATCCAAAGCAGTGTTTTGAAGAAAACAAGGGCATGGGAATTTGGAATATTGGTTGCGTAGGTGGTGGAATCTACCCAAAAAAAGTTCCATTCAACTACTGATCTGAGCCGTCCATCTTTCGATTTTTACGGTGCTTCGTTACCGGTGGAAGACGTTTGCGAAAGGAGCGATTGTGTGCGGAGATTAATGGTGCATTTTCCATGATTAAAAGATTAAGATCCTTGACTATATCCTAAAGATGGGTGGTGGACGACCTTTTCACCCAAAGTGCATGATCCGAGGCATAGAAAACACTTTTTTTTTCCTTTATATGTAGCTGTAAGGTGAAATGATACCATTGCCCACTGATTTCAACGCTTGAAAGTTTCCGTTCCCACTGCCGGCTCATTGAAATGTGTAATCATGGCTCTAAAAAAGATGTTCTTCGGAGTACACCCGAATCCCCTGTTTTGATCCTCACCACATCCGCTAGACACTCTATTTTCGTTATTTTAATTCATTTCTCTGCAAGAAATTGGATAGCTAGGTGTTCAGATATATTTGCATTTGAGATAAATCAGGGGTTGTCACACAAGCAAGAGTATGAAGAGAAATGCAGCTATTCAAGTCTGCATTCCTTGCACTCGATCCACTTCCTCGATTTATCGTGGGAAAAAAGGCAAGAGAAAAAACTTACTCTGGCGAAGTGACGCCATCAATGCACGGGCCAAATGGGTTAACTAGTCGGTGGTCCTGAAACTGTTTCCCTGGTCGCCAATAGCTGTTGCATGAAACAATAGTCAAGGGTCCATGTTCAACAGATAAATCTTCATTGTCAGAGGATAAGATCGCCCACATGTTCCGATCTTGGAATTACGACCATGTAATATGTATAGTTGCACGTGCGTCGGCAATTGACAGAAATGTTGCGAAAGACTATTGGAATGTATTGAATCGATTTTACATGTTGATTATTGGACCCATGATCCAAAACTGTTCATTATCGACGTGGTTTGAAAATATTCCTTGGAAATTTCAACCATAATGGGCCTGAATTTTCGACAACTGGCTGAGGGAAAGTGGGCCACAGCATTTAGACATTTGAGGCCAATTTGTACGTTATATGGTTGCTGACACATGGGGTGACATAAACTAGCGATTGATGAGCCACCACGAAACCCCCCCAAATATACCATTTGCTCTCCCCGACCAGTGAATTTAAAGCCTCCCATAAAGATCCACAACACAGTTTCGCTTTTGTTTAATGTGACATTATAACTAATCTCAACTGCACCGCTTTTTTATATAATTATTTGTATTTTTCAATTATTTTCTTTTACTCTTTTTTTTATTTTTATTTTTAGAAGCCTTTTCTGTTATGTATTCTACCTACACATTTCTAATATAATTTCTAGCAAATACATTGGCATCGCTTTGTATTTCAAACACACTTTTCGTTTATATTCTTTATCTTTTATTAATTTTTATCCAAACTCATCGTTTTTAATTCCTCAGACATAGCCTTGGATGGATGATACACTGGCAGATAAAAAGTACTTAAAATTTTGCATATACAGGACGCATAAAAGTAATTATATTAAATTGCACCCAATGTGGTCCCCAATTTTAAATGTATCATGACCCGCGTGTGGTCCTTTGTTGATTTTTTCAGCAACTTAGTTGACTACATGCACAGAACCGTTGAAGATGCAACCATCAACGAACAAGCGTCCATGGATCTCAAATGCTTATGATATTCAAACAAGCAGATGCCACCCGAATATCTTAGTCTGGATATATAGATTAGCAAACGAAGGCTGATTTTCCATCTTGAACAAGTTTTAAGTGCAGGAATGTTCATGTTTCGCAATCTCAAGGTAAAATGGCTAATACGTAGAGGAAGAGGGCACCGTGTGAAGTGAAACATGTGTGCAAGGGATATTCTAATTGGGTGTGCTCAGTAATGGGAAAAAAAGCGTGGAATTTTTTTTTACCTTTTCTTTTAATACTTTTTTTTATATTTTTTGATATAATTTGACATCTTTTAACTATCTAATAACTATTTATTATTATTATTTATATTTTTATATAAAAAATTATCTATTTTATTTTTAATTATTACCTTTTATCACATTACATCATTATCTATTTTCTCTCACTTCTTATATTCTTTTTTTTCCCTTATATCTTTTCTTTATTTCCAAACGCGGTTTAAATAATGTAGACAATAAATATATAGGTGGCTAAAGGCATGCACATACAATTGATAATTTATATTTTTTTGAGAATTGGGGAAAAATGTATAAAAAAGGAGAAATATATAAAATACAAAAAAATAAAGGAAAAATAATATAAATGTTGCCATAGGATTAGAGTAATAATCGAGAACAAAATATACAAGCTTTTTTAATGAAAATTTGTATATATGAGCTACAATGATTAAAAATATAAACAATATGAGAAAAAATAAAATTATTATAGTTGATAAATATCTTATTAACCAGAACGATTGGGAAAATGATGACCAGCGCATGTTATATTGAAACGTAAGTTGTCTTGCCATACCATCTGTCTATAGTTAATGCACACAAGACATGCACGTGAACATTTTACTTGATACATAAAACCAATGAACCATTCCACGGTGGCTCCACTTGTTCACTAGCATGGATGATTGTCTCCACAAGCTATTTTGGTAGGAAAATATGAAATTTTGATTTAAAATAACGAAATCTGGGCGTTAAAATTTAAAATGACCAATGGATAATGAAGATTTATACTGAAAGTAATTAGATTGGCTTGATGAATATTAACTCACACCAAATGTGGATTGCATGATTAAAGCGAATATAAATAGAGGATATTGTGTGATGAGTAACTCAAGTTGACACCATCTACATGATGTATTTCTTACCATGAAATTCATTAGGCTTCATACAATAATTAGGAAGCATATATAGATGTGACGAATGATTTTCACGCATTTCACGACCCCCAAAAAATTCCGCAGGAAATCGCTCGACATATCAGCATCTTTGCTGCTGCCCAACTTCCTTCACCGATTGCCGGCGTTGACAGCTTTCGTCAATGCTCCCACATATTCCTCGGAAGAACATGCAACTCAGAAAATTCACATTTTGTTTAGAGAAGGTATCAAAAAATTCACGCGCTACTTAGCAAAGCAATTAGACAATGGAGTGCATTAAGAAGAAGAGTACACAAAGACAG
The DNA here is from genome assembly GCA_036873735.1 of Pouteria campechiana. Taxonomy (NCBI): domain Eukaryota; kingdom Viridiplantae; phylum Streptophyta; class Magnoliopsida; order Ericales; family Sapotaceae; genus Pouteria; species Pouteria campechiana. Next base: position 17,351 of record JAYJMB010072152.1, on the reverse strand, counting down.
GGTGTATGTTTGAAAAGTGGAATAGGAATGACATCAATTATATAAGATTTTTAATAATAAATGCATAAAAATAATTAAAGATATAGATAATAATAAAAAATAAATTTGTTATAATGGTTAATATGTTATATCAATCTCAAAAAATGTGAAGAAAAGATTATATTGCTAAAGCATCCAAATAAAGCATAATTATTTTAGCAAAAAATTCAAAAGATACTTAGACAAGATAACTTTTAATTTGCCAAAGCTAGGATGACCGGTCATAAAGGATTTAACCACTCCAACTGTTACAAAGATTCTATGTTTTCGTAATTATGAACTTTGTTTTGTGTAAACACCTCTTATATATTCATTTTATGACTGTCATTTATCTAATATTTTACAAAGTCACACCCATTTCCATTTTTATCTTCTAATCACTCTGGACCATTCAAACACGTCCTAAGTTGTGCTTCCGCATAGGTATAATTTTTGAGCAAGAGCTGGGGCTGATTGGTCTTCTAGTTGCATTTGCATAAAAGATCTTGATTAAGAAGATAAGTAAAAATAAAAATAAAAGAGGAAAAAACACATAACAGAAATTGATATCTCAAGAGATAGGTTATATTAACATAAAATGAATAAAAATAAAGAAGTAAATAATTTTGAAGAAAAAATACATAAGAGAAACTGATATAATGAAATGGGTTATATCAAATATAAAATGAATAACAATAAGAATTAGATAATTTAAAAAATATGAAGTTATAATTAATAACATTGCAAGAAGAAAAAAAGACAGATTATCTTCCTCCACTCATTAACGAAACAATCCCACATCCACCTGGCATCACAAATCAAGTCAACATAACCATTCAATGTGTCTCTATTAAATGCGTATCTAAAGTAAAGCAGTAGGCGGTCCACATTCTAAGGCGGAAGTCATATTTAATAATCTTATCATCTCCCCCAAGTCTATGTATACGTACTTGCACCATTGAAAAACACTGGGCATGGACCTTAGAACACCGCCCGATGACTTTGTTTCACTAAGCGGTTGTACGAAATTCCGGATCCTGTCTTTTGGCCGTTGACAAATATTTGTCCGTCCATTGGCACGTAATCCTCCCCGCGTTAGACTTAGATCTTGAGAAGCTTGTTTCCGTACTAGTTTGCTACCACTTCGGATACCGGATGGACGGTCATGATTGACTTCGGACAGGGAGACTGATCGATCGGGGAATTTCTCCGCATTGCCGACAGATGAGGCAGGAATATAGGAATATTTTCTGGTTTCAACATTAGGAGGGTAGCATGTAGAGTGGTCAACTGTTAGATTAGTATTGTACTCTGGACCAAAGGGGAGAATGCAACAGCCGGTGAATTCAAACTTGAAAGCGAGAAGAGAAACGAGTTTTGTGTGTGTTATTTCCTGTTCTTCATGTGGTCAGAAATACCGGCCTTCTGCTGCTTGAAACGGATTTTGTAGCATGCGGCCAACCATTCATTTACCAACCATTTTATGCCGACAATAATGCACCGTACTTAGGCGTGTGGGTGGGTCATCCTCAGCACTCCCAGATTTTGTTGAGTAAAACACAATCTTCCATATATAATCATTTTTCATGGATAGGATCCAGCTGTATTGGCTCACCGTAGTGTGAAATGAGAAGTGCCGCCGATGCTCTGGCCCTCTTGCGCTGTAATAAGTTGTCAACTGTATCACTGCTATTTCTACCCTTTGGTAGGTTGTCACTTGCGTCATTATCCAAGAGACTAGGTATAATATCCCCACACTGACTAATCAATCATATTCTATTGAAAATTGAACATATTGCTGATTTTTACCCAAACAACTTGCTCGTACATATTATTGGATGCACGATTTGTAAGCAACATTGATCTGATTAATAAGTTTATTTGAACCCAATTTAAATTCCAAAATCACTATTTATGTAATGACATAGATCCCATTTGAATAGATAGAAAAAGAAAATTTTACCTGAGTAATAAAAATAAGTAATCTTAGCAAGAGTAAGAACGATGTCAATCGCAGCAGTAGATAAATTTTTAATAAAAATTGAATAAATTGTAATATCAAAATATACGATTGACCATAATAAGTATCTTATCAAGTAGATGAGGGGAAAAAAAATTTCCCCCCTACTTTATCCTAACAGTCTACTGTCAACTTAGTAATACAATTTAAGAGCACATTTTAATTACCAGATATATTCCTTTTCGCTCTTTGAATATTTGAGCAAATGGAAGGAAAAAGAGGAATAGGACTTCGATATGGAGGAGAGAAACACGTGCCGAGAACGGGAGAGGTGCATGAACGACTCAACATCTTGTCTACTCCTATACATGATTATCAAATACAACTGAAAATTAAAATTTAGTTCTCAGACAAACTCCTCTACTTGCCTCTAACTAAGCTAAAAATTATTTCCAAATAACTTAATTTCATAAATCATGAGTGATTTTATAAGTGGGTATCTACATAGGCCTTTATTGTCCATCGGTTGGATTCACTAGATTTTCAAATAAGGCGTCCAAATGTCTGGCCCACCTATATAGTCCTTCCCAACTTCCATCTGCCAAAGGATAGAGCCAGGCACATGAGCTAATACGTATGATATTCCTTTTTGAAGCTCAACAATCACAGGTCCAAAAAAAATGTTGTTATTTTGGCAATGCAATGAACATCCTAATTGGACAACGTCCAAACAGAACAGGATCGAGAAAAACACACAAGTAACAAACCCATCAAGAGATTCCCTGCCATTATTGATGGATAGGAAGAGACAACCGATTCGGACAACCCGTGTGCTAAGGCCCCAAGACGTGCCAAACCTTACACTGTCTAGGATTCTATTTCCAATTTTCGGCCTTCTTGTGATGCGCCGCCTCACCTTCGTCATCCTCTATGTAACAGAAAAATCCCCACCATTGGAAAGAAATAAAATAAAAAAAATCCCTTGCCAAAGATCATTTTCTCCACACGGCTCAAAAACAGGAAGGCCATGCTCATATTGCAATTTATTTAATATTTGCAATGTTGATTGCTCAGACGTCTTAAATAATACATTGTAGGTGTAGTTGCCAAGACACGTTAAGGCCTATTCGCATACAACAAAGAAAATGTATTTTATCCCGTCGTTTGTGATAGTGTCACTGACAGTCTGACAGTTCCATCCATATGAGTAGTTTATAAGCAAGCATCGAACTTTCATTAGGCCAAGTAGTTGTAAATACGTTGAAACTATGCAACTGCAACGATGATTGAAAATGAAAGGGGAATCATTACATTTCTCGTGCAAGCAGTTCTCATTGACCAGCATTCGCATATTTTCATTTTAAAATGCAAGTACTTAGCAGTTCAAATAAGTTCATTAGATTATTATTACCATCACAGTCGAAACTCTGTACCTTCTTTGCTAGTTCCCCAAACAATAGGTGTAGGACAAGAAAAAGGCTCAGTTGTCAATTTGCTTGCACTGCTGCCAACAGTGGCTCAGGCCAAACTAAATTGTAGTGGGGTTGCTACAGTAGGAAACCGGACCCATTCAATAAATGGACAGGGTTTTGGTTGGAGCATTTCCCAATTGAAAAATAAACCACCAAGGGATAAATAAGTTATTATCATGTATAAATCCACCACTTAGATGGTTGTGTGATTGAAGTCAGCCTAATAGCTCAATCCCAAAATTGAATTAGGTTTGTGGGTCAGTGCAAAACATAACGTATTTTACAAATAAATTAGTGCGTTGATCTCATTCTTTCACAACTGAATTAAAATTAAATGGATCGGGCTAGTGGACATAAATTCATATTGGTCCCAAGGTGATGGAATAGCTTTTAGAATGGACTGTTGAAATAAGAAACAGCAGCAGATGGAGATCAAGGTTGAAGCTCTGTTTATACAAATGAGATACATTCGGCAGGCCTGGTGGCTCAGAAATTAGGTACCGCTGCTCTCAAGTGGCCCATTGTCTGCATCAGCACATCTAAACAATGTGCCCCACATAAAGGGAAGCTTGGATTTTACACTTGCCTGCCTCCTGGATAGGCAATACTCCGTACCTATACCTACACACAGCAACAGCAGCAGTAGGTAACTTGAAATGAAATTCATCTTGTACAGCCGTACCGCAAAATGCCAATGTCCAAAAGTGACCCTAGCTACAGTAAAATCAATGGAGATTCTAGTGGCGGGACGTCAGCTGGGTGGCCATGTCTGGATTGATGGGCAAACGCAAACCCCCAAAAGCCAACGAAATGAACTGTAAATTCATATTCAAGTGCTTAACAAAATAATCATGTTGATTATCATCAAAATTGTGCCTGTTACAAACATAACCCAACAAAACGCAGAGAAGCTACAATTTTCTCAATATTCCTCTCTAATTAAGTACAGGTTTCTGCACCCATCAACCAATGTTGTGCCCTCCAAAACTACATACAACCTGAGTTACAGAAAGTATTGTGTAGAAAAACAAAAAGGCTAGAGCTTGCTCCAAGAACCAATCTAAAACAGCAAAATGTAAGATACAAAAATAAGAATCAACAGTTGGCGAGAATCAATGGCCGATGCTGGGGCTTGGGGACGACGCCCCAAGGCGTCTATCATTCCGACTGTGGCGTGGGCTCGTTCGCAGGAGATGTCGTTTGGAGATGGGTGAATCATGGCCTCTGTGGCTTGGACCTGAAGGCGGGACTGGACCCTTGGTAAGAACGTGAAAGGCTGATCCGATTGCTGGATTTTCCTGCAGCTTCGTGACTCTGGAATCCGCTCCTTGGATTGTCTGCGTCGTTGAAGGGCCTGTTCTGGCGGCTGTAACCCCCACAACAAGGAAAATGAATAGAATTGGGAGATTGGAGCGGAATACTGGAGAGGGAGCGAAGAACGCCATGGCAAGTAACGCTAGCCGAGCCTTGTGGAAGTGCCAACGGACTCGGGAGTGATTTTATATAGAGGCTTGAATTTGAGGCTTCTGATTTCAGGACGAAATTACCATTTTATCCCTATCATTCCGGTTTGGTGGTTTGACGACCACCATAATTATTAACCCACCGCCACAGATTTCATGGGAATAATCGGCCATATATGGGCAGCTATCACCTGTTTTTCCAACGGATTGCTAATAGGGGACGACTGAGGTTCCGTGTTCCGGCGGAGCACCGATGAGGAGCAGTTGAATACGGTTAGATTTTAGAATCGCGAAAACGGGAGGCTGTTCTGTTTTCGTGTCCGACGCCAGGCGGAAACCTCCAGTATGAAGCACGAGATTGTTAGGGGCCGATCATGAAATTCAACGACATCCTATCCGTTCAAAATATTACATTCCACACTTATACTATGCACGAATCGAACTGCGCAAATAGAAAATTCATTAAGATTGAAATTTAGATGAGATTTTCCACAAGAAATATGGATCAGATATTTTTCCTCTATAAGTACAACTGATTTTCACGCCATTTTGCTCAATTGACAAGTTTCAAACACAGCGAGCAGCTCTTGCGTGCTTTGCAAACCACGGGGGGCATAGAAAATTACCGCGGATTGACGTCAGCTGATGTCAGGGATTTCGTTTGCATGCCGGCCATAAAAGGCCCGCCCTATTAGAGGCTTTCAAGGAATTTTTCTCGCATTGGACGACTGTCCCTTTGCTTTTTCATTAGTTTAATCGATGAAAACAACACAAGTGCACCCAAACACGTATCCGTGCCATACACGCGGCAATTACTGCAACGATCTCATCTTGACATGATTTGGATCCGAGATCTATGTGCCCCACGTTTCTGATCACGACCGACGGGACATAGCATGTTGGACCCTATATTGCGTAGCTTTTCCTCTTTCTGTCATCGTGCTTGGGGACACAGCAATACACGGGCCCTGCTAAAATGTGTCGAGTCAGATTCTTAAAATAGGGGAAATAATATATATATATATATATAAGGTTAGCAAATAGACGGTTAAAAAAGGTCGCCAATGACGTTTACCCGTCCAAACGGGGTTTATGCGACTTTTACAGTTTGGTGGATAATGGCTGTCCTTTTCAGCCACGGTTAGGTGGAAGAGATAGACTTATCTGATTGTCCGATCAGGTGCCTCCTTTCATACACTGGCGCTTCAAAATTTTTATTTTTGGTGTAATCACACAATCAAAATGGTTCGGATTGAAAGGTCACATTCCAAAAAAGCTACTCCTGTTCAAACAACCTGGATCTCTCAGTTACCGATATTTGGTTCTTAAATGTGGACCGTCCATTAGGACCACGACTTCGCCTGGTGTTAGACCTCTGGCACTTTGACTATCTTGACTATCTTGATGTTTGAACGTTGGGGTTGTTGCGTTATCATGTGCAATCGAAGGCGGTGTGTCTCCACCATTTTGACGGTGTCGGTTTTTCATTCAAATCACGCCGCGTGGTAATCCGTGTACGAACTCCGCCGGAGTATTGATACTATTTTCCTACTTGGAAAGGAGTACAACGAAATGGACCCTCGGAATATTGACTTCACATCGACAGCCATTGATTACCAGAATTCCGGAGCCGAAAATCGCCCGTTCCATATTTCCTCCGTCGAGACTGATGGGCCTCGTCCATCGCACCATGAGGCTGTTATAATCATATTTCTTTTTCTTTTTTGGGTTTTCCATCTTTTAGTATTTCATCCAACGAATTAAAATATCTTAGCTATTGCTGTATATGATACCAACTTCAAAAATTGTACGAAATAAAATGGCATCATATTATCCTGGATGCGATGAACGTGCTATTTCCGTCGCGACTGAGGGAAAACTAAGTGTTATAAAAGAAAAAGAAAAGGGCACGTTGGAGACATGGATGGGTTGCGTGCTTTGAGTCGTTGGAAGGCTGCTTACATTGAACAAGTGCCGAAGTTTTAAGCCTTCGCACACATCCTAGTCATGAAAAATATTCCTTATACGGCTAATAGTTGGGGTGGCCCACCTATCACTATTCAACCACCACACCACATTTTCGGTATCATTATCGATGAATTGCCATCATGAATTCAGATGCCCAAAAGGAAGTCGCACACAGACTTTGTTACCCCGGTCGATTCTGATGCTTCATGTGGTTGCACCAATCTCTTACACGTTGCCCGCGGGTGAACCGATGAGATGAAAAATCCAAACTGGGGTTGTTTAATGTTTTCTAATTAGATCGGTTTAGGATAGTTTCAATTGCTTAAAGTTCAAGAGAATTGTTTTCAGATTTCACGAGTATGATGAGTCAGATCATGCGAGAGTAGCAATTAGCTACGTCGCTGCTTTTTTGGAAACTCCAATAAGGTTCTTCCCATGCTTATCCTGCTGCCTCATCTCGTTGAATTTGCCTCTTTTCAAAGCGGGTGGGTACCACTTGATTTTCTTGTTACCCTTATTCGAGAGTTTTATGGTCGAAAGTACTTTAAATGTAGGAAATCTAAAAGTGCATTAATTCTTTTGGGACGGTTTTGGAGTTCGGCTAATTAAATCACTACATGTATACATATGCCAAGGCGATATTGGAAACAATCATGCTGGTTCACGTGTCGAAGTGCCTAACATGCATACGTAATATCCAAACGCGTGTCAATGTCATAATCTTGTGCAGGACTGGGTCCAATAATCTTAATCATGGGTCACACCATCTACATGTGATGGACTTAAAGAGTGAAGGCGAGCTTGACGTAACTCAGGCCAAACTTGTTTGAGAAATAAACTGAGGGCAACCAGAAAACAAAAGACGATTGAGCTGCTGCCAGATTTTCAAACTACTAAAACGTACACGGAGCAACCACCTGGGTCAGTGGTCCAATCTTTTCACACATGCGACACGCAACTGATTAAATCATCTATTGCATTTCCACCTACTTCGAAATTTGGAGCCCTGTTCGACAGCTGCTGCTTGACAGAATCCCCTATAATTGGCATGATACATGTCACTTTAGTTGCAGGCATGTTGCACACGATTAGTGTGCCGTTCATAGAGCGTCCTGGAGTAGATAAAATGCAATGGAAATATTAATTAAGGGCACAGAGATACAAATGTGAAATGAGAAATTGACACTAGAAAGCTCTTGTGCTTTTAAATTTGTAAGATATCTTTGGCCGGATATGCCTATCTTTGATCAGCAGCAATGCCCACATGCATGCGTCGGTGCGATGGGTGGAATGACACGTGCACAGGGCATGAGACGGTGCTTGTGTGAAAACAAAAGCTCATGTATGTTGAAATTTCTACTGCCGCGTGTGGTTAGTCAAACAAATCTCTCACGTCTGCAATCTCCGTCACATGAGAAAAAATCGAAAACGGTGCAATGAATGCGAACATGCTGTGCGATTTAGGCTTCGATTTGGTTACTTTGTGAGATTTAAACACTTTTACAAAAGTACTATTGTTGCAGAAGTGCGTTAAGAAGGAGAACTAATTTGTAGATTTTCGCTTAAATATAGAAAATAAACTTTTACAATAAGAAAAAAGCAGGGCGAAAGAACATGAGGCCAAACTGAATTTTGAAGTTGTAATAAGCAGAACCTAATCTTTTTTTAACTGTTTAAATATGCTGGTTAAGCTTAAGCTTAAAAGACCAATTTCACATTCAAAATTAGTTTACTGGATTTACTCTAGACCGCACCAAGATGAAATTAGTTGACATATTTATTTAATGTACTCACATTGAATAATATTAAGAAGCATTTGTATACCTTGTCTATCCATGTTAGGCTCAATTGAACCTCAATTTAAGGCTAGTTCTCAATCGGGTCAAGTTCAGCCTGAATTTTATCTGAAATTAATAAAGCTAAATACGGGGCTACTGGTCTGTTTGAATGTGTTAGCTAATACAAGTGCATTAGCTAAATACCATTTTTATAAATATTTTAAGATTGATGTAACATCTTAACTATCATAATCATCTTATTATTTTAGAATAGTTTATCTATATTTTTTTATTATTTTTAAAATTTCTTTTTACTCTTCATTAAATACCCAAGTAGGACCCTTATTTACGGATTATGGGAGATAAAGCTCCAGCCCACCACAAACCTTCATCCTTTCTGGCCTAACAGAGAAGGTTCTGGTCAAGGTGAGCCCAATGCTGTCATCTAAATTCTGGGAACCGAGCTGCGTCCGCAGCCCACAGCAGAGAATACAGTACCATGGTGATGGCATCCAAACCTGATCATTTAGCTAGGTAGACTCAGATGGGGCATTTTTCGTGGGGCTAAATTGTATTCCATCTGTAAGAGCCACGTCCACAGTGCATGTGGTAGATTTGCCGCGCCTAGCCCAAACCTTCAACTTAGCATCCTGCTAAGCTAGAAGAGGCAGAGTGTTGTCTATGAGCGGTAAATGAATGTAACAAGATTGTAAAAACTTCTTTTTTCTCCCTTCTACATGAATGCAATACTTAGCCACCACCCTTTCTTTTACACTTTTTTATATTTTCTCATCTTTTGTATCTCCTTTGCCTCACATCAAACACACCCTATATTACATCAGCGAAAAAAAAATTGAAATAAAAGATAAGAAATGCTTATCCTCCCCTTGTACTAGTGACCAGACAGAAAAATGGAAACTTCCCAAGTAGAAATCTCTTCATGGGACCAACATATTGTGCTGATGTATTACTAAACCAATGATTTGGATCGTAAACCAAGGTTGGGATGATTGATCAGAGCTGCACTGCTAGATGGCAGTTTGATCAACTGGGAGGCTTTTTTTATAATAAATCCAGTGAGCACTCCGCTTTCCATTCGACTTGGTGGATGTCTAGGATTCCTTCTGTGCTCATTTGGGAGATGTGGGTGATATCAAATCTTGGGCAGGGCTGTTATATATGATCAAATGTCCACATCAATGACATTAGATTGGATGGCGTAATTGATTGGACCCTCTAATTCTAGTCGGCTAAGGCCATCTTGACAGCGAGGCTGAGGCAGATTACAGATTAAAAAATGATTTACATAGGCCCCACCATTCGCATGGTCTGAGTAAATACAAATCAATGTCACCCGGTGATAACGATGACTTAGCCCTTTTTTTCTAGATGCACCGAAACTAAAATAAATGTCTATTAGCCCGTTTCACATGCACGAAAGGTATAAGAATATGGGATCTTGCCCTTCGTGGAAGTAAAGAGACTTTAGGATATGTTGAACGTAAGTGGAGAAATGACCCACATCCTTTTCTTTTTGTGGTAATTTGGTAAGAAGATATATTCCTTCATGGGGTTTATCACCTGATGCTGGAAGGCTATCTAAGCTGAATCACATCCACCTTTTCCAAGACCTATTGATAATATCGATGGATAAAAGAGGAACCCTTTCACACCATACATTAGGTGTATGTGGACTCCAGACTAGCTCACTATCCTTTACAAATTGCTCCGAGCCTAATTCGTGAACGTCGGCCAGAGATATGGGGTTGCTATCGTGGTTGGTACAGGGAAAGTTTTGGGAAGGAAGGGAAAAAATTTTAAATATACATTCATTCATCAGCTCTATTTTCTCTTTTAAAGTCAATCTTATTTTTTCATAAAATTTTTATTTATTTGTCTCTCTTTACTATCTTACCAGCATTACTTCACTCTTATACGTGGTTTTGTCTCATTTTAGGCTTGAGATTTAATTCTAAATTAAAATAGCAAGTCTATTTAATGCCTCTGGATGCCGCTCTGGTGCGTTTCATTTGTCGGGAGCGGGTACACTGACGTCCGGTGAATGGGATGTGCCTCGGATAATGCCATCTCCTTCGAACTTTTCTTGCTCGTGCAAGCCGTCTAATCAAAGGGGAAAGGCATCCGTCCAATGTTTGAGTGCATTTGCTTTGTCTACTTTTTTGAAATGAGCCATCCCCATTTTAATTAAATCCGACCAAATGGATGCTTCCTTCATCAACACAAGGGTACACGCTGTGAGTTTGCCACCATTTTTCAAAGGGAACAACTTCCGCCATCCTTCACAAGGCACGCAGGACTGCTAATCCAATTCGAGATTAACATGCTGCTCTATGCCATGCTCCCGTTCTTATAGAATAATCTCAGCCGTCGGTTCGGCGAGCATCTCACGGACCGAATATGTCGAGCGCTGTTCCACTTGCATCATGAGATTGGTTGTTTGGATGAGGAATGTTTAACAACAGCTGGATGCAGCTGTCACATCACATAGGCAGAAAGCGTCCACTGGACACTGTCGATGGACAGCCGCTTCTGCAGCAATGAATGCTGTCTACTGCCGCTGGAAGCTGAAGGTTGCGTTTGGACAACGGAACATGGCAGGTTTGTGCAGCGTAATCGTAGGTACTAAATTACGGTGGTATTTAATTATTTAATTATTTATCCTAATTTGTTATGGTGTCACTTCCATATTAGTATTATTTATAATTTTATTTTCAATTTATTACTATTCAATTATACCCGAAGTCGGGATCTTCTCTTAAAACCAACTCCTTTAAACGGTTTAGATCTTGTACGCGCGTGTCATGTAGGCACGTGCTTGCAGCGCACGTTCTCAATTCCATTCCATAAAGACACAGCGTGACGGCCTGGGCGTCGGTGGTGAGAGAAAATCTCCCCATTGTTGAGCGCCGCTTTTCATGGGTTCACACCTGCTCTGAAAAGCCGCTGAAAAGAGAGGGTGGTTGACCATGGCAGAAACTCAGAAATTTCACATGATAGCCAATAATTTGAATTAATTTGAAATTACCCCATGAAAATGCTTGGTTTAAGCTTCACGTCGAATGTATTTGTAAAATCTAATTATGTATTATTATTGATACTGCTCACTTAGTTAAAATCTAAAAAATTACCCTATATCAATATTCAGATAGTTATATGTCATATCAAGAAATAAAAATTTATTTTTAATCAATTTTAATCCAATCGAATGTACCAATCAGATGGCTTTGCTTTGCAGGTGGCTTGCAATCACAGCAAAGCTATAGGAAAGCCGACCGAACGCGCCAAGTGCAGTAGGGTACGGTTGCCCTAATGCGTGGTTTTAGCCTTTGGATTTTATGGCGTGCTTGGTAATGGAAAAAAATAGATGGAAAATTTGTTTATCTTTTTTTGCCCTTTTTTAAATACTTAATAATTCTATTTTTTCATTATTATTTATATTTTTAATTACCATTTTATATTATTACATATAAAAAATCTACTTATTTTGTCTATATTTACTTAATTTTTAATCATTATTCTCAATCACATCAAATCACCCCCACCCTTTTCTTCAATCTTTCTATTTTTTTTCTTTTTCCTTCAATTTTTTTCCTCATTCCCGTACTCACCCCTTAGCAGATAATGTGACATTGCCCGACTCATCCAAACACATGCAAGCTTGCACCCCTTTCAATTATTATACACTTGGATGAGAAAAATGTAATATTGTTTATTAAGACAACAACGGTGCCAACAGAAATAAAAATGACATTGACAGTAATAGATGGAAATAAAATAAAAAAATTAAAAAAGATAAAATTAATAATGAAAAAGATATATTTGATTGTAAAAAAGGTATGATTTACCAAAGTAAATGCATATCTTATTAAATAAAAAAAAGAAAAAATTTATCCTTCTCCTTCCTTTTTTCCTACCTAAACAAGGCTTGGATTCAATTTCGAACTTCTTCCTTTTGTGTGTTATTTTTATAATTTTGAACTTCTTGCCATTATTTTCTCCTTTAAAATTATTTAGAAAATGTTTGAATAGATGATATAACATTGATCTTGACATTATTCTTCCATTGATGCTATTTTTCCATTAAAAGCAAGGTGATTTGGTTTAAATACTAATAATAGAGCCAACTTAACACAATAATCTTGCACATATCCAGGTAGTTGCTTCACCACTTACAAAGAATTTATATAAATGGCATTCCACAAAAACATAAATTGGGAGTAGCTTGGCTAGCAAGAAAAAAATTAATTGATTTTTTTTTTACCATTTGATTTCATATATGCCTATTACAACAACTTTTCTTTTTCATTAATATTTTTTGGAAAAAAAGTTCATATTGTTATTAATATATTTTTTAAGGCCTTATTGGTTACACATAATGAAATTTTCTTTGAAAACATTGCATTATATATACAAATATTGATTATCTTTT
>JAYJMB010072141.1:0-23779 GCA_036873735.1 Pouteria campechiana | reverse complement strand
ATCGACCCGGCAAAATTAGCAAAACTTTACAATAACAAAAATTTACATTTGTAAAATTTTCCAGGGCCTTACAGCAACTTAGTAAGTAGGTATGTTAAAATAGAAATAACCAATATTAAAAACATAATATGATCACAATCAGAACATGTATAATCAAGCCCAACATTCACATGTAACATATAATTCTTCCCATTCCATTCAACAAATTCTCAATACCATAATTATATGATATTATTCACCATCATATAATATACATCATTCATTCTTAAACAAAATTAGGGAACACTTTCTATTCCCATCAAATTAGGCATTCACATGAAGCCTTACAAAGCATATTATTCATCATAACTATGAGATATTCTTTATCCCTAACAAATAGGCAGCCATACATAAGAATAAGTATCATAAGTTACGATGATATGATACACTTATTCAATTCTCATCACAAACCCTATCATAACCTAAACACTAATAATTTCAATTCAAAGGATATTCACTATTCGTAACCTTTATGCCTTCACAATTCCATATAAACATCAATCATTAACTATCATAGAATCCAAATATATATATATATATATATATTTACAGCAAATGGAATACCCACCATCCCCAAGTGAAACATACAAGCCCAGATTCAAACAAATGGGCAAATTCCCATGCATCATTCAACCAAAAAGGGGCCTACATACCTCATTAAAGAACACTTTCATAATTTTCCTTCAATCTTCTTTCCAATTAATTAAGTTGCATGTCAATATTCCATATCTTCCATTTGTTTGATAGTCCTACACATACAACCATTCCATTCATTTACAAACATAACTCGAATTGATTCATTTCAAACTAATGAAATATATACTATGATTAATTTATTACTAAACTCATATACTTCCCAAATGCATAATTTCCTACTCATCAATATACAATTAAAAGGAAACATATTTAACATCTAGTGAACTTTACAACATGCTAATTAAACTCTAAGTACATCACTATCATTCCAATGTACTAATACTTTATAAGTTTATGATTTCTCATGCTTAAATGATCCCAAATAAACCTCAAAACATCATAATCAATGCATTAAACATTTTTCCCATAATAATTTCACATAATTCACAAAATTCCCAAATTCTACTATTACCAAAACCCTAGCTTAGGGTAAAACATCAATTCTCTTGCCCAATTAAGTTCCAAAACCTCATTAAGCATGAATTAATCATTTTGCCCATGATTTAACACCCAAATCTATCATTTTTTCCAAAATTCCATGATTCCCAATACCCTAATTACATAAAAACTCAAATTTGAATGGGGAAAAGCATTTTACCATGGAATTTAGGCATCTCTCCTTCCCATGCATTGAATTAGCACACTCCATTTGCAAGAAATCTTATTTGCTTTTATTTTCCACGGTCCAAATGCCAACACCCATCCCCATTATCATGCTTGGATGATAATCTCTTTAAATCATCTTTTTCTCAAACAAGATGGCAAGGATTTCACTTTAAATGGGGTTAAGGTGAAGGTAGGACGAGGACGAAATGAAATAGGGGAAAAACAGAATGGAGAATACCGAAAAAGGTCAATCATTTGACTTAAATAATCGATCGACGCTAGTGACACCAGCCTCATTGGACATCGCTCCCTACCTGCTCGTCAATCGGTGTCGCGACACCCATTTTAGGGCCACCGGTACCAGTTTTACTGGCCTGCCTTCTGCTCCCCTATTTTGTGGATTTTTCTCCACTTTATTCCATTCCTTTTTTGTATACTTTTAATCATAACACTTCACACATAATGTGGCATTAAAACGCAATTAATCCCTTCCATTACATCTCAAAAATCATTCTTAATTCGCTACAAACTAAAATTTTATACAAATTTCCTACACATTTAATACAATCCAATACAAGTGACCCCAAATTGATCATTTGAATAATTTTTTCAAAAATTTATGCCCTCTTTAACACCCCAGGTGTTACAATTGGAAACTTGTATGGGTTTCTTGTGATTGATTCGTGATTAGCTTATGGAATCCTCAAGATTCATCTCTTCTTCAGTGGAACTTCCATTTATAAGTTCCAGAGGGATTAGAGCCATTGCAATCTACTTTGGTTAAGGTTTTAACTATTAGCAGTGACTTGAATTTTACTCAAAACATTGTCAATTGTGTCTTCAAAACTCTAAAATCACCTTTCAAAACTATGAAAGTGGTCTTCATGACTCTAAAGGTCGAGTGCATCCTTTGAAGCTCCTCTAAATGTTGTGCCTTCATTTTAGCATTTTGTTCAGACTTCTAAAGGTTGGGATGCATCCTCTGAAGCTTCTCTAAAGGTTAACAAACCCAACTACCACCAATAGCTTTATTTTCAAATCTCCAAAATTTGGGACAAACCCAACTACCACCAACGACTATATTTTTAGACCTCTGAAGTTCGGAATGCATCCTTTGAATTTGAAACGTATCCTCTGAAGCTTCTGCATACTCTAAACCGTCCTCTAAAACTTTAAGATGCAACCTATGAAGCTTCCTTTGAAGATTCTACATCCTCTGAAATTTTCTTTCAGAGCCTCTAAAATCTTAACAACATTCATTAGCTTTAATTCAAGCCATTAAATAAGTTTTGTTATCATCAAAACTACACATCCAAACTCAACACTCCCCCTTTTCGATGATGATAAAATTTGATAACTTGCAATAATAAAAGCATGCTAATGAACTAAGTAAACTCCCCCTATGTATCTTATATAATGAACCTTTGGGAGTTAGTTTTGTTTCAGTTCATTGTGTTAAGATTAGTTCACGTTTTAACACAAATTTTCTAAAAGTTCAGTTCTTCCCCTCTCTGCATCATTTTCCCTCAAACTGGTAACAGGTCATAACATTCTCCCCCTTTTGTCATACTAAGAAAGGGCTAATGGGTGAGAGATTAACTTTGATCATTGGTATGAGGTTATGAACTTTTGCTCCCCTTACAATGCATGATCTAAGAACTTTATTTCTCATTTTCAAACAAAAGTCATCTAGCTTATACATTTTTCATTATGATCCAAGAAATATATATTAACTTTAGAGCTTTTCTTGTATAACCATATGCAAGATGGTTTTCTTATAAGAGACAAAGGTATGAAGGCTAAAAGAAGGCAATGCAAGGATTTGACATTAGAAATACAATAGCTTTACCTACCTAGCCTTCAGCACCCTCAAACAAAGTGATGTGTCTTGTTTATCCATGGTTGAGGAGCTACTACTATGGCTCTAACTTGAAGGCAGTTACATAATAATACATTTCTTATTTTTTTGTATTTTCTTAGTCAATATCTTCTTCTTCCTTATAGTTACAATGTTCTTTTCAATTTATATTTTTCTTTTTCTTATTCTTCAGTAGATTTCTAATTTTCCTAGAGAGGGTTTTTATGAGATCTACATCCTCCTTCTCCCCCTTAGTACATGAAAAATCTTCATTTCCAAAGCCATAAACTATTTTCATCTTCTGTCTTTTTTTTCATTCTTCAAAACTTGGGTTTCGGTTATTGGGTATGGGATCAACAAGCTTCCTTTGAGTCGGGCACCACACTCAACAAGGGGGAACCCTCACATGTCGTTAGGAGGCTTGATAGCCCCATCTGCCAAGGCACTATGCCTTGTGAAGCCCCTCATGCCCACCAATTGCACAATATATTTTTGGGCTTTGCACTATTTGGATATATGGATTAAGTCACCATTTCCTGACAACTTGACCTTTTGGGAAAACTTGCCAGGGGGGCTCGATCTTAAACCTAGTATCAGAGCGAGGTCATAAGTTCAACTCCTAGTGTAGTTGCTGGGGGGGAGATTGTTGGCTATGGGAACAACAAGCTCCCTTTGAGTCAGGCGCCACGTGCAATAAAGGGGGACTCGCACGTGTTGTTAGGAGGCTTAATAGCCCCACCTGCTGAGACACTATGCCTTGCGAAGCCCTTCATGCCCATCGGCTGCACAATATATGTTTGGGCTTTACACTATTAGGATATATGTATTAAGTCTCCATTCCCTAATAGCTCGAGCTTTTGGGAGAATTAGTCAAGGGGCTCGATCCTAAACCTGGTATTAGAGCAAGGTCGCAAGTTCAACTCCTAGGGTAGTTACTGGGAGGGATGAAGTGATGAGGAGAATTCATTTGTGCTCCTATAGTTCATTTGTTACTTACAACAGACAATCCAACAGACGAAGTGATGAAATAACGATTCATCTATTATGTGTAATGGGCAAACCAATAGACAAAGTGCTGGAAAGATAATTCGTCTGAGCTAACTGAATTCGTCTACTACTTACTATTAGAATTTGAATGGACTTTGTCTAATGAATAGCTAGACAGATACTTTGTCTGTCATAAGTGAAGATGAACAATAGACAAACTGAATTGTTGGTCTTCGTCTAGCATTAATGATGCCCTTTCCATATTGATGAAAGAATCAGTCATTGCAGCAACTCCTCAACCACTACTTATTAAGAATCAGGAAATCATCTTCTCTGAGGACAGGGCTGCAGGCATTCTAGTAGATGAGGATTAAGCAGAAGTCAAAGAATTCAAATGTGTTAATCAGAATGGTCTTCTGCCGTTAATGGAGTTCACATACCACCACCAACTAGAATTCAAAGCGGATATAAATGCAACATTGTTAGATCAAGAAGAAGCAATAAAGAAAATATTCAATAACCTCTTGAGTGCATTTACTGAACTGAGCTAAAACCTTCTACATCTTTCAAGCGTCATGAGCCTTGCATTCAACCTTCCTCAACTTTCTTTGAAGGCTCACAACCACCTTTCAGAAAGATCATTTACTTCTGCATTTAATTTTCAAAAATCTTCCCCTGTGCTTATTGTGAAGTATCTGTGTTTAACTTTTGATATTTATTGTAATTCCCTTGAACTAGTGGTTGAGACTAGATTCTAGAAGAGTTGGATTGTCTAAATGCAGATAAGAGCTACTTATGCCCCCTAAGTTGAAATCTAAAAGAGTGCTAGGAGTATTATGATTATGCCCCTTAGAATTAGAAACTAGAAGAGTACTGGAAGCACTATGATTATGCCTTTTAGAGTTGGAATCTAGAAGAGTGCTGGGAGCACTATGCTAGTGCACCCTAAAGCTAAAATCTAGAAGAGTGCTGGGAGCACTATAGTTACGCCCCATTGAGCTAGATTTAACACCTTGCATTTTTCAGATGTTACAAAGGCAGTAATAGGAGGACCCATAGACATGGCCTTTCTTGAACTTACCTCCATGAACCTATAATAAACCTGTAAGATATATTCTAACCATCACAGATGCCCAGAATCATAATCTCATTATAAAAGTAGAGTATGGAAACCTATTTATAAATATTACAGTAATGACATGCATATTACTATGACTTTGACTTTTAAGTTTACATTTTTGATATAATTTATAAATTTACATTTCTACTACAATCCAAAATGAGGCATCAAAATAAAACAAAAGAGTATAAAATTCTAAACTTCATAGTTTATCCTTTTCTTGAGATCTAAGCCCTCGTTGGACTTTGTCCTCCGGCCTATCAGCTAAAACATATTTAAAATAAGGTGAGTCTGGGCACTCAGTAAGCTGGTATGAATTAAAACAGTAATAACATACAACATTGTAAGTACATAATAATATTTCCTATTCCATTAGATACATCATGATGAAACTATTACTAATAGCAAATATTCTTCCCTAGCAAAGGTTCCTCCCAGAAATCTCTCAAAATATCGATCCTATCCAATCCATTTGTCTTATATTGAATTTATATTCATTTTTATTCATCCTACCTATATTCCCTCATCAGTTCGCTTACCATAATTCAATACCATGCTTGGGAGGTCATCAATAAAGTGGTCTCAACCACATTCCAAGTGGACATAGCGACAAACAAATGGACTTAACCTTCTTACACAATAGGTGTGATTCAGTCCCTCCCTACAATTCCATTTATGAGTGTTACAAGACTCTTGACTAATATTTGTGGTGTCTCGCCCTCACTACATTTTAGGAATAGTAAGTTCTCCTTTCACACCTACTAAGTAATTAGAAGAGTCACACATCCAATAGGCTAGCCTCTTTGCCATCAAGGTGGTAATATCAACAAGGCTCATTCATGGGCTAAACAATTAACAAACCCTCTCGATAGGCATTCAAACCCAATTTCACAAAACCAACAATTTAGTAGGCATTCCACACAATTACTCAACACATGTTTATCTAATTAGTTTTTAACTCAGTCATAAACAACTTTTCAATAATTTAATGCTTTCTAATGTATACCAATTTATTTCATTAATCCCAAGTATTTTATTTCTATTTCATCCTTTAACTTAGCCTAAATTTTACTTTTTGTATTTCCTTTAAATTCTCTTCCAAAAATATATATTCAATTAATATAAATACAATAATTACACTTAAACAAACAAAACAACTAATATACATTACAAAAATCATAAATATGCCATGTTGCCCATCAACGCACTGGCATCAGCGACTCCAGTCCTCTGCCTCCTTGATGGTTCTTTAATGTGGCCAGCGGCAGCAGCACCGGGTCTCTGCCTCTCACATCTTGACTTGTTTTCTTCCATTCTTAAGTTCACTTCAGCCCATCTTATTTTATACTATTGATTACCATAGTTCACATTTCCTTTTATGCTTCATGTATGTTTAATTGTACCTCATCTACAAACATTAAAACTTTTTTTCTTCTCACATATACATCAATTGAATTCTCCACATTCCTCTAAGTATGTTATAACTTATATAATCATGTCAAATTGCATCAAGTCATTGTGCTATACTTGTATTCTTTCCTTTAACTCATGATCCTCATAATTCTTATACTAAATCATTTCAAAGAATACAAATATATCATACAACAATACTTATCTAATTTCAACCTCATTTGCATGAATTTTATAAACTTTCATTCAAACATCAATAATTATAGAAAATTAACTTGCTTACCTTGGAATCACCCTCCCGCAACTTTCATTTACAAAAGCTTTGGGTCTATAAGATTTGTTGCTTCGTATGAAGATCCTACATTAAAATGGCATACCTCCTAGTTATTTGAATGCCACAGTAACAAAAAAATTGAGTTTCTGCAATAAGTCTTAAATCCCTTAACCTATTGCTAGTTAAGGTTTATTCTATGACCCACTCAAATTTTGCTTAGGAGATGATTATGAGACCATTAGTAGAAGCTAATCATTTCATACATCTCTTAAGGGCATTTCATCAAACATGTAGGAGGCATTTCTCAAAGTTCATATTCCTAGGTGAGATTAACCTAAAATTCTTTACCCAAACTACATATACACCTATCTTAACATATTTTTTTATCCCAATTAACATTCAAATTATCCAATTCATAAAGAATTTTACATTTTTCCCATTTCCTAACTTTTCCCAAAACCTAACTTCACTCCGTAATCTAGGAGTGAATTTTTCCTAACAAAATGAGATTAGTGTGAATGGAATTACTTAGTTCTTTATTTCTTTTAAGTGAACTTCCCAACTTTGAATTGTTACTTGAAAACCCACTTCTTGTTTCAACTTCCATGGCTTGAATGTGCTGAAATCTAGATTTTTTTGCTGTAGAAATGATATAGATCACCTTGCCTTCATTTTCCTGGTGATTTGGTGCTGGAATCTGCAAGAATCGGATCTTGTTCAAAATTTACAGATGTTGGGAGGGTTTAGAGCTAGAAATAGACATGATATGGGGTTTGGAGAAGGGAATGAATAATCTATACTTATTTTATTATGGGGCTTTAGTAGTGCATGCACCTCAAGACTCATGCAGTGTACTTAAGATGTTTTCTATCATGTTCTATCATTGTATTTCCTTTCTGTTAATCATAATACTTAACTCATTATTCATGTTCATCAAAACTTCCTATTCACTTATCTCATAAAATTCTCAAAGTTTAATGCATGCATGTGCAATGCTCTACTCAATTGATAAAGCAAAAATGTACACATACTCAAAATGTCAGGCGTCACACTAGAATCTAGAAGACTGTAGGATGCAATGATTGTATTTCTGCTATTGGAGATAATAGAATCCAAGACACTAAGAAGAGAGTGCTCTTAAAAGAGTGGAGTAGAGTGTTTACTCGAACCATTATAAAAATCCCTGTGTCTTATCTATTTGTGCATTGATTGAGTGATTGAATTAATTGGTAGAGGGACATTTAATCTTAAAAGGGTTTTAGCAGATCTTTTAAATACTAAATTTACCCCTCCCTTCCTAGGTATTTGCCTAAGCTTTAGGACCAACAAGTGGTATTAGAGTAAAATACATAAACACTTTTAGTGATCCAATGGTAAACCCATCATCCTCCTAATAGATATTCGCTGAGGGGCAACTATCTACCCACCCACCCCTATTTGATGGAACCAACTTTGCTTACTAGAAGTTGAGGATGAAGCAATTCATTATAGCGAATGATATGAAGTCTTCTAAGGCCGTTAAAATTGGAATCACTCTTCTAACTACTGAAGTAGATGCACGAACTACCTTGGTTCAAAATAATGCAAAGACTATAAACTATATGTTCTATGGACTATTGTCAACTGAGTTTGATAGAGTATTCTCTTGCACTACTGCAAAAGTTATTTGGGATAAATTAGTGTCTATATATGAAGGATCCTTATAGGTTAAAGGAACTAGAAGGAATATTTTGATAAGAGAACTAGAAAAATTTAAGATGAAAGAAGAGGAGAGCATATCATAAATGTATGCTCATTTTTCAAAAATTACTAATGCCTTGAAAAGTTTAGAAAAAGAAGTTCTAAATTCTGAATAGGTAATGAAGATACTGAGGGCACCAATAGAATCCTGGAACTAGAAGATTATAGCATTTAAAGAAGCAAAGGATCATAACACCCTCCTGGTAGACGATCTCATTAACTCACTGATGTCACACAAACTGATCAGAAGTAAGAGAGAGGAGCCAATGAAGCAAAAGAAAAGTATTGCTTTCAAGGTGACCAAAAAAGTAGTAGTGACCTTGCATCACAATCTAAAGATGATATAGCCATGTTAGTCAGAAACTTCAGAAGGTTCGCAAGAAGCAACAGAAGCAACACCTCAAGGAGACAGCCTAGATAACAAAAGAGAATGACTGAAAGAAAGAAAGCTCTCCCCACATGCAATAAATGTGGAGGGATCGGACACATGTCTCCTAAGTGTTCCAATGAAGCAAAAGTAAATGTGAATGAAAAAGATGAAAGAAAAGAAAAAAAATACTTTAAGAAGTCATCAAGAAACCAAGCTAAAGGAATGTATGTAAATGATGAAGACTCATTAGGGACAATCTAAAGTGAGAAAGGTGACAATGAAGTTGGACACCTTGCAAGAATATTCGATATGGACCACATGGAGAATGAATCAACAGAGCAAATCCCTATCAAAAAGTAATGCACAACAGAACTGGAGACGGAGGTAAACTCTTACTATTCTTATGGTTTTGACTCTTCAAGCTCAAATAGGAATTGTGTCAAATGCAAAAAGTTTGATGAATTATAATAACCATACAACTCTCTCTTCAGTGAGTTTGAATTACTTGGCCAGAAATTCACTCAAAAGAAAAGACACTTTAATGCAACTGTCAAAGTAAATTCTATTCTAGCAGAAAGAAATCAATCTCTACAAAAAGAGGTTGGAAATCTAAAGAAAGAGATACAAATATTAAACAATATGTTGATTAAATTCTCTAATCAAGGAGAATCTATTTCCAAGTTCATGAGAATGATCGGTCAAACTAATAAAAAGGGACTTAGTTGTGAATGGGCAGATGATGAAAATTCACAAAAATTTGTTAGATGGTCCAAGGGAGTGAACCTCATAGAAGAAAGAGAAAATGTCCAAATATTGGAAGGTTCATAAGTTATCCCTGGGTAAAGAAACCAATGGAGTATAGTGTACCAAGCAGAATTCAAAATACCTGCAATTTCCATAATAAAATTGGGCACAAAGTATATGACTTCTATGCTAAAACGTTGTAAACAAAAGGTGTGAAGATGAGATGTAAACATAAGAATTATGTACAATCTTATAACACACACAATTCCACTAACACCATTGGACCCAACACTTAGGTACCAAAAAGCTAAGAAGAAAATTTTCTTTGTATGTAGGTAAGTCTCAAAGCTACTTTTGGCAATACCTGGTTCATGGATAGTGGCTACTCAAGACACACAATTGGGAGCAAGAAGCTGTTCAAAGAATTTAAACTAATAAATGGAGGAATAGTTGCATTTGGCAATAATGATAAAGGCCTTATCAAAGGGATAGGTAAAATTTATTGTTTATTCAATGCATGTATAGTGGATGTATTATATGTACAAAGACTTAAGGCAAATTTGCTAAGTATTAGTCGATTATGTGACAAAGGTCACAAAGTTGTGTTTGAACCATCTGCATGTAATGTATTCAAAATAGACAATAATCTATTGTTTAGTGGAAAAAGGTATGAAAATATCTATCTAGTACTGCTAAATGATATTATTGAAAAATGTTTAATTATAGTGAAAGATGATCCATGGGTATGGCATAAAAGGATGAGACACATCAACATATCTAATATTAGATCTTTGTAAAAAAAAAGGATCTTGTGGTTTGTTTACCTAAACTAAATTATGACAAAAATCAAATATGTGAATCCTATCAATTATTAAAATAGACAAAAGTATCATTCCATCTTAAAAATGAAGTGTTTACTTCTAAACCTCTGAAATTATTACATGTGGATCTCTTCGGACCATCAGATGTTGTCATCCTTGGAGGAAAAAGACATGTATATGTGATCATGGATGACTACTTTAGATTCACATGGGTGATTCTCTTGACTAGCAAAGATGAATCATTTTTAATATTCTATATATTTTTAAAGTTAGTTCAAAATGAGAAAAAAATGCCAATTGTGTCTATCCATAGTGATCATGGTGTAAATTTAAAACCAAAAAATTTATTGACTTTTGTGACGAAAAAGGAATTCACCATAGTTTCTCATCCCACAAAACTCCTCAACAAAATAGAGTTATGGAAAGAAAGAATTAGACAATTTAGGAAATTGCAAAGACCATGTTAAATGAGAGTAAGTTGTCTAAAAGATTCTGGGGAAAAGTAGTAAGTACAGCTTGCCATATACTGAACCGGGTTAACATAAGAGCAATCTTAAAGAAAACCCCATATGAGCTTTGGAAAGGAAGAAAACCTAATATTTCATATTTTCATTCCTTTGGATGCTCATGCTATGTGCTGAATAATGGGAAGGATAACCTTTAAAAGTTTAATAAAAAAAGTGATGAAGCTATCTTCCTCGGTTACTCTTCTAACAGTAGGGCATTTAGAGTATACATTAAGTGAACACAGGTTGTAAAAGAGTCTATACATGTTAAATTCGATGAAGCAAATGTAACCTCTAGAAAGGAGTATGATAGTAATGCAGATGAAGCTACAATTAAAATGAAAAAGGTCAAACTAGAAGATCAAGAGGATGCCACAAAATGTGGAGATATGCAAAACTCAGACAATGACGAGGAGGTAAGTACAAGTAATGTTCTCAATCTACCTCCTACTGACTTGAGATTTATTAATGCTCATCCTAGAGAATAAATTATAGGTGATATCTATTATGGTGTCAAAACAAGAAGTTCCATGCAAAATATTTGTGGTCATTATGGTTTTTTTCTACAATTGAACCAACTTGCATTGATCAAGCTTTAAATGATGAAAACTGGATCATTGCAGTGAAAGAAGAGCTTAACCAATTTGAAAGGAACAAAGTATGAGAATTAGTTCCAAAACCAGAGAACGTTGATGTAATTGGAACTAAATGGGTATTCAAAAATAAACTGAATGAAATTGGATTAGTTATAAGAAATAAGGCATGACTAGTTGCTAAGGGGTATTCCCAAGAAGAAGGAATTAACTTTGAAGAATCGTATGCCCTTATAGCAAGATTAGAAGCCATTAAAATGGTACTTGCTTTTGCATCCTATAAGAACTTTAAATTATTTCATATGGATGCAAAGAGTGCATTTCTAAATGGATATTTAAGTGAGGAAGTATATATAAAACAATCCCCTATTTTTAAAAATGATGACCAACCCAATCATGTCTATAAGCTCACCAAAGCACTATTGTGATCATCAATTCAAGAGAGAAAAAGTTGATACTACATTGTTTATTGAAAATATTGTCATGGATATCCTGATTGTTTAAATTTATATGGATGATATTACATTTGGCGCTACTAATGAAAATGTCTATCAAGATTTCTCAAAGATCATGTAGACTGAATTCATAATGAGTATGATGGGAGAATTAAACTACTTCCTTGGATTATAAATCAAGCAAAGAAATGATAGAAACTATATTTGCCAATCCAAATATACTAAAGAAATGCTGAAGAAGTTCAAAATGGAAGAAGTTAAAGCAGCAAGCACTCTAATGAGCACATCAACAAGGCTGGATAAGGACAAAAAGGGTAAACTTATAGACTAAAAATAATATCAAAGTACGATTAGATCTCTTCTTTACCTTACTGCATCTAGACTAGATATTCTCTTTAATATATACTGATGTGCTAGATTTTAGTCTAATTCTAGAGAGTCTTATCTTATTGCGGTGAAATGAATTTTTAAGTATTTGGTTGACACACCAAATTAAGGACTGTATTATCCCAAGGGAAATGGTTTTGAACTAATTGGATATTCAGATGTTGACTTTGGAGAATACAAAGTTAATAGAAGAAGTACTAGTGGAACCTGTTAATTCCTAGGAAATATTATAGTATCATAGTTATCTAGGAAACAAACTAGTGTTGCTCTCTTTACAGCAGAAGCCAAGTATATAGCAACTAGAAGTTGTTGCGCTCAATTATTGTGGATGAAGCAATAACTTAATGATTATGGACTGAGCTATAAAGACATACCCATCAAATGTGACAATACTAGTGCCATATGCTTGAAAAAGAACCCTATCTTACATTCGAGAACAAAGCATATAGAAATTAGACACCATTTTATTAGAGATCATGTAGAAAAACATGATATATGTCTAGAATATGTGCCTACAAATGCTCAACTTACTGATATCTTTACTTAGCCACTGCCTCTAAAAACTTTCTGCAACATTAGAAGAGAATTAGGTATGATTAATGTGATCACCCGACAATAATATCTTTAATGTTTCTATGCCTGAGGCTGCTACATCTTTAATATGCCTTCATGAAAGTAGACTTCATGTCGGATGAAGTAAGTTGCTTCTATACATTGCTATATTCTCACCACATTTGGCTCATGGTTTTTGAGGTTGAGTACACCTTATTTTCTTGCCAGAATCAATTTTTAGCTATTGATATCATATCAAAATCTATTTTTAGCATGAGTTATTCCTTTTTTTCATGAAGTATCATATCAACTACCTAATATTGACCCCACACTTAGTCTATTTTAACCCTAGTCTATCAATTCTTCTTTGCACCATAAAGATGAAGCTACTCAAAGAAGGATGCTTCAGAAGCCAACATAGCGGGAAGACAAGTGAGTGGTGGAAACTAAAGAATCAACCATTGCTTCTTCAATTGCTCTCTTGATGGGATGATGATGCTTCTCCCTACACCTATCTCCATCTAATCTATTAGAAGAATTTCTCTTCAACATCTAGCTTTGTAGATATTATCCTTCAATCTCATCTTTGTCAGATAGCCCTGATTCAAATATTACCATCATCTTGGGCATTTGAAGAGGAGGGGATTAGAAATAACAAGTATATTATATCCATCTCCAACCCTCATCTTCCTATCCACCATCCAAAACTTTAGTTTCTTACACTTGAAGAAACCTCCTCAAGTTTTGGATGCACATCCCCCCACTGCCCAAAGGCTCCTCCTTCGGGTCCACTACAATCTCCTACTCCATCTACCCAAACTTAGAATGTTTATATCTAAGCCAACCTACTTTATAACTCTGGTTGTACTGAAATGAAATGAATAACATATTTGTTTGGTTATATCTTTTTGTTTGGCCAATACTTACTAGGAATTTTATTTTTCATTTTGATTATAACAAAAATGAGGAGAAAGAATTTGCAAATAATCTCAAAGAAAAATAAGCATAATCTCGAATTAATTAGGGGGAGAATACATATAAACCTAGTCAATGGAAATAATAGAAAATGGCAACTTGAGGAATAATTAAACTTTGCAAAATATTTTTATTAGGCTATATACATTCAAGGGGAGATTATCTTTTATGAGATAATTTTTAATCAAGTTTTGTTATCATTAAAAGGGGGGAGAATGTTAACATATATGTATGGCTTTGATAACAAATAAAAATTGATTAAAGATTATGTATTAATGGTCATTGCTAAGCATTTAACATATTGAATCAAGTTACAAGCCTCATAGATAAAGGATAATTCATCTGTGCTCCTACATCATCTATGCTCCTACAGCTCGTCTGTCACCTATAATAGATAATTCAACAGATGAACTACTAGAATGATGATTTATCTATTATGTGCAATGGACAAACTAAAAGATGAAGTGCTAGGAAGATAAATCATTTGCGCTAATTAAATTCATTTGCTACTTAAATGGATAAACTGGAAGATGAAGGAATTTTGTCTAATGAACAGCTGGATAGATACTTTGTCTGTCATAAGTGAAGATGAGCAATAGACAAATTGAATCATTGGTCTTCGTCCAACATTAATGATGCCTTTTTCATATTAATGAAAGAATCAACCATTGCAGCAACTCTTCGAAAATATTCAATACCCTCTTGAGTGCATTTACTGAACTGAGCTAAAATTTTCTACATCTTTCAAGATTCGTGAGCCTTATATTCAACCTTTCTCAACTTTCTTTGAAGGCTCCCAACCACCTTTCGGGAAGATCATTTACTTCTACATTTAATTTTTCAGAAATCTTCCATTGTGCTTATTGTGAAGTATCTATGCTTTAACTTTTAATATTATTGTAATTCCCTTGAGTTAGTAGTTGAGACCAGATTTAAGATTTAAGAAGAGTTATGATTGTCTGAGTGCAGATAAGAGCTATTTATGCCCCCTAGGGCTAAAATCTATAAAGGTACTAGAAGCACTGTGATTACGCTCCCTAGAGCTGGAATCTAGAAGAGTGATAGGGGATCTATGCTTATGCCCCCTAGAACTAGAATCTAGAAGAGTGCTGGAAGCATTATAGTTACGCACCCTAGAGCTAGAATCTATAAGAGTGCAGGGTGCACTAATTGTATTTCTGCTATTAGAAATAGTGGAACCCAAGATACTAAGAGGAGAGTGCTATTGGAAGAGTGGAGTAGAGTGTTTACTTGAACCACTATAAAAATCCCTATGTGGTGTGCTATCGTAGGTAACCAAATTTAGAACCTTACTCCAATTAAATTACCTGTAGTAGTGTGAATAAGGGTCGATCCCATGAGGAGTATCTAGTTTAGTTTTATGTAATGTGAACCAAAAGGGGGGTTTTGAATGTAATGAAGAAAGCATTATCAAAGAAATCTATCAAAGAAGAAAACCTTGGTTCAGGTCAACATCC
This sequence comes from Pouteria campechiana, assembly GCA_036873735.1. NCBI lineage: Eukaryota > Viridiplantae > Streptophyta > Magnoliopsida > Ericales > Sapotaceae > Pouteria > Pouteria campechiana. The sequence goes on along the minus strand of JAYJMB010072141.1, from coordinate 8,168 downwards.
ACCATCAGAATCTCATAACTGATCATTGATACAATTATAAATCAATTTATACTTTAAATATTTACCATTGGAACTATTTTTTCTATCTCTCCTTCAACATAGTTAATTAGAAAATAGCATTCTAATTAACCCTAACCACTAAACAACCCCAGACCAGCGCTAAAAGTTTAATCTAATAATAGCCTTAAGATTTGTAGAGATTGGTGAAGCTAAACAATACAAGCACTAGCATTTGCATTTAATTTAGTCAAATATTCTTCTTAAGATTTAATAGCAGCAACAGCAGCAAATTATTAAACCCTAGTTGCTTTGCAAATTGGAGGGATCAAACGATTACGGATTTGATATCTAATCTAGCAATAGATTGCAATGAATAATAAAATAGTAGATCTCCTAGTAATTAAATATAACACTCATAATCATGAACAAAGAAGAACATTCAATACTCAAAGTATAAATTGAATAATTAAATCAAATTAGATCTCACAGTATATTGATTTTGAGGCTTCTATCTTCTTAAACTAAGAATAAAAGTTTAGCCATACAAGGCCATAAAATCAAAAAAAAAATAAAAATAAAACATAAGAGAGAAGAAGAATATTCTCTATCAAAAGCCACCAAAAAGTCCTCCTCAAAACCCTAACAAAGGAACCCTAAAAAATCCTAGAAAAGTACTATTTATAGAGACTCAAAAATACGCAAAATATGCAAAATCCACAGGTTTTGAAAAATATTGGCCAAAGTCAGGTGCCACTGGTGCCACCTTGCTATCTCCGGTTGGGTGGTGTGAAGTGGATTGGCACCGGTGGCACCGGTCTGCTACCTCCAGTGCTTTGCTCCTTGTTGCTTATACTCTACACTTCATCTTGACTTTGGCATTCTTCCTATATTTGCCCTCGATGTAGTTTTCATCTCTCAAAACTTGCAACATAAAAGTTGTAGAACCTTTTTGTGTGTTTCCAAAACATCTTTGGTCATCTCAATCGAAGGTCGGATGAGAGAGTTATGCCCAAAATACAAAGTGATGTAGAAATTGTCCAAAATCCTTGAATTGACTTCTTTTTACACTTAACCCCTCTAATTGTAAATCAAAATATAAGAATAATGAGTGCATATAGGAGTCAAATGAGTGTAAAAGATTAAGCATTAAGGGAATAAAATATAATATTTTGCATTCTCATAAAATTCTCCCACACTTAACTTTTGCTTATCCTCAAGCAAAACTCAAATTCACTCTCCCCCAAAAGATTATAAAGGTTGCAATTATCATAAACAAAGAATAAAAATAATTCTTCAAAACTCATAATATATCATGAACAAATCATTCTTATATAACCTACAATCATTTAGTAAGCATTCTCTCTTGAAAGTGGGTTAAACTAAATAAGTAGAACTCTCACAGAAATAAACACTCTACTCTCATATAATTGAAGGGTATATGTTTCACTCAAATTTGTTCCAATAGAAATGATCTACTATAAGATTACATATATTCTCATTCTCCATCACTGGAATCAATATCATGATTCATAAGGACATTTTGTGGGTTGTAATGGGGTTTAGGGTAAAGGTGAGAAATATTTGGACATGTAGCTCAAAAGCCATTGAAACTAGTGAAGCACAAATAAATCAACTCAAGCTCAAATATATAAGGCATGTACAATTACTTATTTTCTTTAGCATCTTTCACCTTTGAATACATGATGTATAAACATACCCCTTCCTTTGGAATTTATATATATATATATATATTTTCACTTTAATATTTTTTTAAAGAACAACAACATATTCTATTTCACTAATCATAGCCATTCCACAAATTTTGACACCCCCACACTTTATTTCTTGCACATCCATATATAGCACAATGATAACCCATGCTCCACTAGCTTTATGGCTTGGGTAAAGATATTACTTTTCTGGGTTTTAAGCTTGTAACATAGGTTGACAATAAAAGTTTATAAAACTCAAAGGGCTCAACAAGAAGCAAAATTAATCACAAGGTAGGCTATTTAGCTCATGTAATTCATAACAAAGAAGGCCTTAATCATGTTCATACATGTGTGTATCAATGTGATCTCAAAGAGAATCAAGGCAAGTTCTAGAGAAATAAATTCATGGAAGAATATCTCTCATGAAGAAAAAGAATGAGACTAATATAAATGTGTCAGTCTAAAGGCTCAAAATCTCACCAGCTTTTGTCTATGAAATTTAGTTATCACCATTCTCAAGGAAAATAACTAAACCAAATAATTGCAAATTAGAAGATTACTTATTCAATCATGTTATGAATTTTTCAAACTTAGTTGAATCTTGCTCATGAGATCCTCAACCTCAAATCATCAGAAACCACCAAAACAAAGGGTAAAACTGATTCTCTCTCAGAAAAAAATTCAAAAATAAAAACAAAGATAAAAATCAAAATACAAAAAAATAACCTAAACCTAAATTCCTTCCCCCATACTTAAAACTTACATTATCCCCAATGTAAGGTCAAATGCAAAGAAGATGCAAAAATAACCATAATATAAATGCAGAAATATGAAGGAAATAAGAAAAAGAAACACAAACTCTCCTTGAGTTGATTTCCAAGTAGCGCTTTTGTTTATAGTCATTGGCTCGACTCACTACATCTTTCTTCAATCTGGAGCAATTATAAACTGGAAATAATGAAGCATGCATGTAGATGTGTCAATTCCTTTAATATCTTTCATTATCCAACTGATAACCCTCTTATGCTTCTTCAGAATCTGCACAAGCCTTTCTTCTTATAATGAACTTCACTGGAGATGATCACAGGCAAGTTTTTTCCATCTTCAAGGAAAACATAATTGAGATGATTGGGATGAGGCTTTAAATCTGGAATAGATGTCTGTAAAATAGATGGTAAAAAGCTCTTATTGGAAACTGGTAACTCAATGTAAGGATCATTACCTGATTCTAATAACTTCGGAAAGTCATCCAATGCTGTAACAGTTTCCTGCAAATAATTTCTCAAATGTAACACCTTATTCTTTTTCTCAAGATGTTTACTAATGAAACCTTCTAATTCATCTTTTCAATCAAGTTCAAAAACTTCTTGTACATAAGAATCATCACATCAATGGAGTAAATAGGATCATCATCATCAGGATATTTCATGGCATCATAAATGTTAAATTTAACACTTTCACCCTCAAAATCCATGGTAAGTGTGTCACTGTGAACATCTATCTTAGTCTTAGATGTTTTTAAGAAGGGTCTTCCTAATAGAATGGGAGTAGTGTGATTTCCATTCTCCATATCTAGCACATAAAAATCAGCAAGGACGATTAAATCATTGACTTGCACAAGAACATCCTTAACTACCCCTTTTGGATATGTATTAGATCTATCAACTAATTGAATCACAACACCAATCTTATTCAAAGGTCTAAGTTTTAAAGAAGCATACAAAGAATATGGCATAACATTGATGGAAGCTCCTAAATCTAACATGACCTTCTCAAGTCTAGTGTTACCTATCATGCAAGAGATAGTAAACATACTTGGATCTTTGCACTTTGCAAGGGAGTTTTCTTTGAATGATTGCAGAAACATTCTCCCCTACTCTTACCTTCTCATATCTCTGAAGCTTTTGCTTTCTCTTTATTATACACATTTCTTTTGGGAATTTAGCATAACGAGGTACTTGTTGAAGGTATCAAAAAGTGGAATATTTACCTCACATTTATGAAAAGTCTTATAGAAATCTTTATAGTTCTTTATTTTGTGAGATTCTACTAAAGTCTTAGAAAAATTTGGTACTGGCTTATATTCAGAAAGAGGTGAAAACTCTTGTTTGGCCACTTCATTGTCCTTAAGAAGGTCCTTGTCTGCTACAATGCTTTCCCCTTTTTCTTGCTCTATTGGTGTAGAAGTTGCTTTTGTTGGAATGCCAATCTCTTTAACACTCCTCAAAACAATTATCCTCACATTCTCTCTTGGGTTCACCACTATTTGAGAAGGCAATTTTCCTAAATTTTGTGTCTCCAGCCGATTGATTGTGGTAGCTATCTGACTTACCTAATTCTACAAATTCTGAATGCTAGCTCTTGTCTCTTGTTGAAATTGCAAAGTGTTCATGGCAAGAGACTTAATAATATCTTCTAAAGACATACCAAAGTTAGAAAATTGTCCCTGTGGTTGTTTAAGTGGGTATGGTTGTTGATACTACTAAAAATTTGGGCAATTCTGAGCAAGAGGTTGATTTACTTATGGGTTCCCATGGCTAAAATTGGGATGATGCCTCCATCCTAGGTTGTATGTGTCTGAATAGGGATTATACTTCCTTTGTGGTTGTCTAGAAAAGCCACCCATTGTGTTCACCTGCTCAATAGGTTCCTCTTGAAGAGTTGGGTATGCATCAGTTGGATGTTCTACAATTGAACAAATTCCACAAGCTTTTGCTGTCTGCATATTTCCTATAGCCAATTGATGAACAAGAGAAGTTAGACCTAAAATTTGTTGTTCAAGAGAAGAAACAATTACCTCATTAACAGACTTGGATAGAGAATTAAGCCTATTGCCAAATTATTGTGAGTTGGCTGCCTTGTTTGCAATCAAGTTCCTTGTAGCTTCAGGAGTTTTATCCACCAAAGCTCCTCTACTAGCAACATCAATCATGTTCCTTTTAGTGGGAAGAAGTCCCTTATAGAAATACTGGATGAGTAATTGTTCACTAATTTGATGATGGTGGCAACATGCACACAATTTCTTAAAACGCTTCCAATATTCATATAGGGATTCTCCACTATGCTGTCTTACACCACAAATTTCCTTTCTAATGTTGGATGCCCTTGAAGCTTGAAAAATATTTCTCCAAAAATAACCTCTTCATCTCATTCCATGTTGTGATGCTCCCAGATGGTAGATAGTAAAGCTAATCCTTAGCCAAATCCTTCAAAGAGAATGGAAAAGCTCTCAGTTTGATTTACTCTTCAGTCATCCCTATCGGTTTCATACTTGTGCACACTACATGAAACTCCTTTAGATGCTTGTGAAGATCTTCACCTGCAAGACCATAGAAAGTGGGCAAGAGATGAATTAGTCCAAATTTTAAAATTAATATTAGCATCTAAAGTAGGAAAAGTAATGCATAAGGGTTGTTGATCCAAATTAGCTGTGGTAAACTCTTTCAAAGTTTGAGTTCCAGCCATGATTTCCTCCTTTCTAGAATTCTTCTGAGCTTCACTCCTTAACTTGTGCAAAGTTCTTTCAATTTTGGGTTTATACTGCAAATTACCATGATTAGAAGATCGAGTTGCAGTCATAAACAATCAAGGAAAATCTAATGAATCCTAAACAAAATAAAAAAATAAAAATAAATAGAAAAAATCACAAAAGCACAAAAATCAACTAGAATGCCTACCCGGCAACTGCGCTAAAAATTTGGTGTGCTGTCATAGGCAACCAAATTTAGAACCTTACTCCAATTAAATTATCTGTAGTAGTGTGAATAAGGGTCGATCCCATGAGCCGTATCTAGCTTAGTTTTATGCAATGTGAACAAAAGGGGGGGTTTTGAATATAATAAAGAAAGTGTTATCAAAGAAATCTATCAAAGAAGAAAACTTTGGTTCAGACGAACATCCACCATTAGAATCTCATAACTGATCATTGATACAATTATAAATCAATTCATACATTAAATATTCACCATTGGAATTAATTTTCCTATCTCTCCTTCAACATAGTTAATTAGAAAACAACATTTTCATTAATCCTATCCACTAAAAAACCCCAGACCAATGCTAAAGGTTTAATCTAATTACAGCCTTAAGATTTGTAGAGATTGTTGAAGCTAAACAATAGAAGCACTAGTGGTTGCATTTAATTTAGTCAAGTATTCTTCCTAAGATTTAATAACAGCAACAACAACAAATTATTAAACCCCACTTGCTTCGCAAATTAGAGGGATCAAACGATTACAAATTTGATATCTAATCAAGTAATAGATTGCAATGAATAATAAACTAGTAGATCTCCTAGCAATTGAACATAACAATAATAATCATGAACAAAGAAGAACATTCAATACTCAAAGTATAAATTGAATAATTAAATCAAATTAGATCTCACAGTATATTGATTCTGAGGCTTCTGTCTTCTTAAACCAAGAATAAGAGTTTAGCTATGCAGGGCCATAAAATCACAAAGAAAATTAAAAAGAAGAGAGAAGAAGAAGATTCTTTGTCAAAAGCTGCCAAAAAGTCCTCCTCAAAACCCTAGCAAAAGAACCCTAAAAAATCCTAGGAAACTATTTATAGAGAGTCAAAAATACACAAAATATGCAAAATCCACGGTTTTGAAAAATATTAGCCAAAGTAGGGTACCGTCGACACCACCTTGTTGTCTCCAGTGGGGTGGTATGAAGTGGATTGGCACTGACGGCACCAGTCTGCTACCTCCAGTGCTTTGCTCATTGTTGCTTCTCCTCTGCACTTCATCCTGACTTTGGCATTCTTCTTGTATTTACCCTTGATGTAGTCTTTATCTCTCAAAACTTACAACATAAAATTGTAGAACTTTTTCATATGTTTCCAAAACATCTTTAATCATCTCAATTGGAGGTTGGATGAGAGATTTATGCCCAAGATACGAAGTGATGCTGAAATTATCTAAAATCCTTTAATTGACTTATTTTTACATTTAACCACTCCAATTGTCTCCTAAATCAAAATATAAGAATAATGAGTGCATATAGGAGTCGAATGAGTGTAAAAGATTAAGTATTAAGGGAATAAAATATTATATTTTGCATTCTCTTATTTATTTGCGCCTTGATTGTGTGATTGATTTAATTACTAGAGGGATGTTTAATCTTAAAAGGGTTTTAGTAAATTTTTTTTCACCCCTCCCCTCTTAGGTATTTGCCTAAGCTTTGGGACCAATAGCAGTGACCCCATCAGCTCTGCAATGGATATCTTGTTCAAGTCTTTGGCCTTTTCAACTACTGTGACTTTTGACATCCAATTCTCTGGAAGAGACCTTCATATCTTCTTAATATGCTAGGAATAAAAGATCTTGTGGCATAAAGTTTTTGGGCTATTAGTAAATCTTAAAAATGTAGAGAACATTTTAGAAATAGACTCATCCCTAAGCGTGTAGAACACTTTATATTCTTGGGCAAGCAAATTGATCCTGGCTTGTTTCGCTTGGCTTGTCCCTTCAAAAACTACTTGCAAATGGTTCTAGATTTATTTAGCAGTTTTGCATATCTTATCAAGTTCAGAAGGAGAGAAAGCATAATATAGAGTATTCTTAGCTTTAACATTTAATCTAACTATCCTAATGTTCTCGTCACTCCACTGACTCACTTGAGGTGGATAGCACAATTCCTTCCACAATCTTCCACAACTTAGAATTATTGGTAACCAAAAGTTTTTTATTTTTATCTTCCAATAGTTATAATGCTCCCCATCAAAATATAGAGGTCTAATGTATTGGGTCTCGTAGGTTGGCTTAACCCAAGAGGAGAGAGGTGAATTGGGTTTATAAAAATTTCCTACTTAATCTTTATTAAATTAGTTTTCCTCTTTTCAGACTTTTGTGCAAATTGTGAGGAGATAAATAATAAAATAATGAAATGTAAGGAAATAAAATAATCACACATAAAACATACAAACAACATGATTTTTTATAATGATTTAGGCAACCATCCCTACTCCACTCTTCCAACGAAACACCCTTTCAACCTTGGGTTCCACTATCTCTCTACAGTGAAAATACAAATAGTGTACCTTGCACTCTTCTAGATTCGAGCTTTAAGGGGCATAAATTAGTGCCTCTTGCACTCTTCTAGATTCTAGCTTTAGAAACTAGTTGTAAGGCCCTGAAAAATTTCAAAAATGCAAATTTTTGCTATTGTAAAGTTTCGGTAATTTCTGCCGAGTCAACAGATTGTATAATTAAATTTTTGAGAAACTTATTATGAAAAGGTTATAAAATTGAATGGATTATTAATATAAACATGAGAATGAGGTTTAGAGTACATTAAAGTGTATTAAATAAATCATTTAAGTGAAAAAGAAAATGAATTTAAATCGGTGGAATGCCAAAGGTGTAAATTAGGAAAAAATATTAAATTTTATTATAGAAAAAAATAGCAAAAATGGATTAAAAATACATATTAATGTGAGGATGATGAG
>JAYJMB010072130.1:0-23791 GCA_036873735.1 Pouteria campechiana | reverse complement strand
CCCCCCCCCCCCCCAACCCCAAAAAAAAGAGTATCAAAATTCCCTCTAAAATGCACACACTCTTCAAGAGTTTGCCTAATGTAGGAAGATGAAGGATGACCAAATCCGCTCGAAGGACTAGACTTATCTAAGGAAGAAGAGGAATGAGAGAGGCTATACCCCGAGGATATGACAAACGGACCTGATCTCGGAGAACTCACTACGTTAATTGGCTCAGGTAGAAAGAGGGTTCAGCCTGCTCCTCCACACGGGATCCGAGACATACCGAATCCTGTTGGACAAACGGCTCTGCGCGTTCTTCTCTACTACCCCCTAAAGAGGTTGATCGAGAAGACGAACCCGATTGCCCATCTTTAGGTGATCTAGAAGGAGAAGAAGGATGCGAGACTGAAGGGGCGTCCCTTTGCTTCTGAGCAACTGACTTGAGACAGAGCCACCCCCGAGGTGGGAGCTGGGCTAGGCTGAGAAGCACCTGACTACCAAAAATTACCCACCCACACCCCAGCAAAAAGGTCATACTCTAGCTCAATAGTAGAGCGAAGTTCCAGAAACAAGGCGAGCAAATTAGCTTGTAACAGAATAGGATTGGGAATGACGACTTCTTAACTAGGGAAGCTGCAAGGAAAGTCTACTTACCAACGGTGATCCGTAGCGACAACAACATCCACTGACAGCGAACCTAAAGGCATCAACTTGTACCTAATAAGAAATAAATTATACCACTCTAATTGGCGTAAAGTGATAGAAGGAGTCGGACCATCCGACCAGATTGACGAAAAAGGGGAACCCCCTGCGACTTTAACCTAAGCCCAATAACTCCTCCAGTCATCGTTTGGGTCTGTGTTTCACGTGAAAAAAATTCCACCAAGCTGGGTGAAGAAGAAGATAGAAATAGTAAGAAGAATGAAGAGTTTTACTCAAAGTAAAAATGAAAGCGAATATGACAAAAGTAAAAATGGAAACCTCTCTGAGGTTATAGACCCAGTGGCAAAGAGATGTAATGTATTGACAACTGTTTGAAATTAGCTGCTTGGGAGATATGTTATAGCTACAAAAAAGAGAAGAAACAAAATTCGACTAGTCCAAGCAGAAATTGGCTTTAAGAGAACCTAAAGTGACAGGGAGGAAGCCTTTCCTATGATACCAGGGAAGGGCGGTGGATGGAGGAAATTCCCAGCTCATCCCTGCAGGCAGTGGATAGAGCTAAATAGATACGATGACGACATCAGAAAGACTCGGGTGAGACTTTTCAACAGCCTTGGAAGAGTGAGGAAGAACAATATAAAAGAACAATACTTGGAAAGGGAAGAAGAAATGACAAGACTAGAGGAAGAAGATAAGAAATGAAAATCTCCCATCTGCGGCGCCGCCTTAAAAAAAAAAGACTTTCTTTGAAACCACCTAAGGTTTCACACCAAACCAGGAGATGTACGGCCTCATTTCTCGCAAAAACTAGAAACTAACCATTTTCACGTTAAGTCGCATTTATGACCGCAATACATGGCTAAAGGAGAATGAGTGGCATAAATAAGTTGTACGTGATGATCACTCCAAAATTCAAACCTCAATGAAAAACCCGCCTCAAGGTAGGAAAAGACCCTCCTTCCGGATCCGTGAGAATGTTTCATTTATTGAACTGGCCTAGAACTCGCGAAATCCCTCCGTACAGAGCCGAGCAGAATCCTTCCGGATCCCCCAGCTTGCTTTCATTCTACATACCCAGCGATATTCGAAGAAATTGAAACAGTTAAACAATACAGAGTTAGAAAACTAAGGAGAATATTTGTCCTATCGGATCTGTCGTAAATGGGCCCTACGAGTCCATAGTAGGCTCATGAGAAATGGATCCGTAGCTCCCTTAAAGGAAAGTGATGCCAAGAGACTATATAGCTTAAAACAAGATATCATTACAAAGGACTATTACATATACAGAATGGAAAATAAAAAGAAAAAAGACCCTATCTACTCAACCAAAGCATCCACTACCACCTCCATCTCTTCTATCCTTCAATCGGCACTTGAGAAGTCTACATTTGAAGACTGAGTATGACCCAAAGACCATGCATAATCAATAGCACTCTTAGCCGAACACCTATAGGTTGCCCAAAGAAACTGCTTTGACGCCTTTAGTTCTGCATTCAACCATTTGATCTCTTCATAAAGAAACTGGATCCGCTCGATTGATCAATAGCTGACGCTGGAACCTCCAGGATGAGCTTTCCCACGTCCAACTAAAGAAGCGGGACCTACCTCTTCATACTCAGTTGACTAAGAGCTAACACTAGGACCTCCAAGATGAGCTTCCCCACGTCCACCTAGAGAAGCTGGATCTACTTCTTCATACTGAGGTCGCTCACCAGGATCAGCCCTTCTTTTTTGCTCTACCTAACCGGTGAGGTTAGCTTCTAGGTCGTTAGATAAAGAATTCGCCGGATCCATGCCAAGAAACCCCTTCCCGAATGCAGGAAGACTAGGAAGGGACCCCCATTTATAGAAAATGAGGAGTTGAAGATGAGGAGGTAGGAAGAGAATTTAAGGCACCATATAAATGCTGTCATTTAAAACATAACAAATACCGAGAAACTTACTGCTTCCAAGGACGATATTGCAGTCCGGAAAATTTGTTTGAAACAGAGCATAATGCATGCTTCCCCAAGGGGGACTGGTGTTAGAGATTCCTAACATAAGTACCTAATTCCTAGGGCTACGCCATGCCACGTGAGACCCCTGCCATGCCACGTTGGATAGTCCCATGCGCACGAGACTATCGATACATCATACTACCAAGCTAGTCTTCTAGTGGGACTCTACATTCACCACGCACCCTAGGCTATGCACTCCTGCTCGGTTATAAATACATAAAGGTATGCACCCAAAACAAAAGGCTTTTGCGATCATCCATTCTTTCTATTAAATTCTCTTTACTGACTTGAGCGTCAGAGTGTTTACGCTGGGAACACTCCTTAGTATTTTTTGATTTTCTTGTTCCAGTTTTGCAAGATTCTAGGTGAGATCTCCTCAAGGGTCACATCAACATTCAATTTGGGGACAACCCAAACAATTTTTTATCAAAGTTAGAGACTATTGCTGATGGCTATGATCCTTGTGCGGATGTTGGACTTTGTAGGGAGAGGGGAGATGGTGGGAAGAATTCAGTGTGTGACATTGGGTGAGACAGAGTCGGAATGACCTTGCTGGTTAGGTGGTTGGGTCAGATCGCCTGATAAACTATTGGTGGTTAGGGAGGTAGTGGTGACGCTACAACTAGCTATGGGGAGCTGCAGGTTGAAGACAAGGAGCGGAGAAGTAGGCGGAGCTGTTCACCGGGGAAGGGAGCCATTGTGGGAGCAAGACAAGAGAGAAGAGGGGAGGATGCCACATGTGCGGATCATGTAAAGGGGTAGAAATGTTATCCTTTTGGCTTTGGCTGCCGGATAGGAGCAGTGGGGATAGATTGGGAACAAAATTGGGAAATAAGGATTGATTTGGGATAAATGTAAATGTGAGGACAGATTTGTAATTGAAGGCAAAGAAGAGGAAGGATTTGTAAAAACCGTTGCCATTGGTACGTCGCAACGGCTGCCTGTTAGAAAATTGAATGAATTCCGTCGCCACCATTTTCCCATGTCCGGCCAACTTACATCCTAAATATATGCTCTCTTGGAGATGGTCCAGCGCCCCTGATGGCAGCGATTGATGGCATGCACGCCACGTGTCTTGCAGCGGCAGCGGCCACCGTTTCGGAAACTTCGGGGAGACGCACAGGCTAGTGCGCAGCACTCCTCGAAGTGCTGGTGCTGCCGCTGCTGCTCCTCCGTTCCCGTCGATCACGTGCTCCATCATCGACTTATCATGTGACCCTGCTCTGCTTTCTTCTTGCACGGACCAACTCCGGTTCTTTCTCTCTCGCTTGCTGGCGCGCCGTTTGTCTTATCGCTCTTCATTTTCCGATTTTCTCTCCGCTTTTGCTAGAAGTGGAGAAAAATATTCCTGAAAGAAGGTCGCATTGCGGGGAGTTTCAGCGGCGGTGCTTTATCTCAGAGCATGCGGATCTAGGGTTTATGGTTTCCGGAAGGAATGGGCTGCTTACAGTCGAAAACTAGCAACGTTCAATCTCCAGATGAGGAGTCGTTGCAGGCGGAGAAACCAGATCTAGGTATTGCTGTTGTCTTCTGATCGTCGCTGATTTATTTATTTATTTATATTTTGTAATTTTTTGGTTGGATGCAGATGTTGATCCGTCGGAGCAAGATCCTCAGGTGCCGGTATTCAAGGAATTCGGCCTTTCGGAGCTTCGGACTGCGACGAATGGATTCAGTAGCGATCTGATCGTGTCGGAAAGCGGTGAGAAGGCTCCGAATGTTGTTTATAAAGGGAAGCTGGAGAACAATCGGCTTGTCGCCGTGAAGCGCTTCTCGAAGCAGTCGTGGCCTGATGCAGCTCAATTTTTGGTATGATTTTCATACTTTAATCTCTGTTTGATTCGTTTTTTGTTTGATGCTTTGTGATTTTAAGCTTGCTTTTGTAAACGACATTTGGTTGTGGTGGTAGGGGGAGGCAGCGGGAGTTGGAAAGCTGAGGCATAAGAGATTGGTGAATCTGATTGGGTGCTGCGCCGAAGGAGATGAGCGTCTTTTGGTGGCTGAGTACATGCCCAACGATACACTCTCCAAGCATCTTTTTCACTGTATGCTCTTTCCCGCTTGTTTTGTGCTTGTTGTTCTCGGCTCGTTCTGCGTCCGTTCTTATTTTGTTCTCCATTGGCATTGGCTTGATTTTTAAACTTTGCAGTTGTTTGCTAGCTACTTAATTCTTTTTAAGTGTAGGTTCGTTGGGTTTGGTAAATGGGAATGTATTGCTTTAGGGGTAGCTGTAGGGACCAGATGACAGGCACTGCGCTTTAGTGTAAAAGTCGCGTCCGCTGTGGTCCAACTTAGATCATGGCGCTTCATTGTCCGGCTGTTGGGCGAAGGTCATCTTCATCAAGGCTTTTTCCCAGCTGGTATGGTGGGATATGTCACAAAATGCATGCTGACGTAATAGTCCTAATACCCAAATTGGGGTTCTGGGAAAATGCTGAACTGATGAAAAAAGCAGTTGGTGGCATCATTGCTTGGGATTCTAAAACAATGGGCTAGGTCAATGGCGAGGCATGCTTCAGCTTTGGGTGTTCTGGGTTCTTGCCTTGCTTGTTATAAGAAGGAAGAGAAAATAAAAAGCAATAACAACAACTCTGAATTACGAAATGAAAACTGAAGGCCTGAGTAAACTTCCCCAAATTCTTGGCTGAGGATCCTGGGATTCTTCATGGGGAAGCAGAGGTCTACAGTTTCCAGCATGTTTCATGGACTATTTGAAGAAGGATTCATCAAGCCACAGAGGAACAAGAGATTCCCCCCCCCCCCCCCCAATCTTGAGAATGTTTTTTGTTATGTTGTTTGTGCTGAGGTTGCCTTTGGACAGGCAAGCAGTTGTTTCTCTTGTTCTGTTAAGGGGGAAACATGTTATTAACTTGTATCTCTGACAATGAAGCACTTCTTGAACCTCTGATAGGTTTCTTTCCAACTTGAGAGATATAATTACCATTCTGATTACCATTTTGAACAAGGAAGGAAATTACAATAGTGGATGTTCACGCTTTAGATTTGGAGTTCAGATGCAATTTGAAAATCATAACCATGCATTCACAAGTTTGAACATGGTTTGGTTGGAAGGTGATTTAGTGTGGGCAGGCTGTTGTTTATTTTAATCGCTGGCCCATTTTAATGCCTTTCTATGATGACATTGCAAGGGTTATGACTTTAGAGATCTCCTCCACCTTTTCTATTTCTGTATTTCCAGAGCTAGTTGTGTGTTTTGCATATCCAATCTACTTATTGAGTAGTTCACATTTTATAAATGGTCATATGTGGCCTTGTGATTTCATTTTTCTGATGGAACATCGTACAATACATCTGTATGAATTCACCGCTGTCTGTCCATGTGTGTAGATGGTTGCTTGAATGCACATGCTTTTGAACCCTTTTTGGTTTCACAAGTTTGCACAGAATCTATCTGGGTGTTTATTTTGTGGCTTTAGATATGAAGGATTTAATTTTGTAAACTAGTATCCAATGATGTAACTTATATGATTTAATTTTATGTGTAGATTGTGTTATTGTTTTTCACATAATGACTGTGGTTTATGCGTTGTGCTAGGGGATAAGCAGCCGTTGCCATGGGAAATGCGCTTACGAATTGCGTACTACATAGCACAGGCACTTGATCATTGCAACAGTGAAAATAGGAAAATATATCATGATTTGAATGCATATAGAATTCTCTTTGATGAGGTAACTTGGTTTTATTCTAGTCTATGATATTGCAAAAGCTTTCAACTGGAAACATATTATTTCCTTAATTTCATAAAGTTCTTTTGATCTCCTATCAGAAATGAGTTCCATTGCTGTCCTTTACCATGTCTAATGCTTCTAAAATTTGTTCTCTTTCGTGCAACTATGTAGTACGTTCTAATAAGTAGCACAATTTACAGACTGCAGTTTCATTGACATCCAAGCCAACGTGCCCTTCCTGTTTCTAAGACCAGATAAGATTTGTCCGCCACAATCTTTTAACCTTTGATGGATCCAGATGTCTAAGTTCTTGTAATAATTAATCTTTCATTTGGTCACCAATGTCCTTCAGATTTCTATCATGCCTATCAGTTGAGTTGGTTTTACCATATTGTGAGAAGAATATGCTGTTACTTTTATCGCTCAGATTGGTGTGAGTTCGGGCAAAATAATACTTCTCTCACACGACATCTTGGAACTTTGTGGAGCCTGTGCTCTATCTTTCAGGAATTAATGTCTACCAGACGTACTTGGTAGTTTTGTTGATATATTCTTTATTTCTTTTATAATGTGTTTACTCTACATTGGGATCAACTTTTCTATATCTTTTTCTGTTTGTATTCTAATGATACTGTGCATTTCCCATCAGGATGGCGATCCTCGATTATCTAGTTTTGGTCTTATAAAAAACAGTCGAGATGGAAAAAGCTACAGTACTAATTTGGCCTACACTCCTCCAGAGTTTTTGCGTACAGGTGCGCACTTGGCCTTTTGCTATTGAAGTTCCTGCACTTGAAATTAATCTGGTCATGAAGTGTGGCAAAATTGCAATGTCTTTTTGATTTTTAACTAAAAAGAATGTGGAGTGGCTTAGTAACCTTGAGCCCTGTCTCTTGTCTGATTGGAGCAACAAGGTAGGGCCTGACCAGCAAGACGGAAAGGTTGCCGAGTGGATAGCTGAACTTTGCCATGTTTGGAATATGGATCCATCTTTGGTTAGCTTGATAAAAGAAGTGTGTTGATGGTGTGCTGATCCACTCTGGATAAATGAGGTTGAGCATTTTGTTTTATAACGGTGATTTTGTTGTAGATGGTTTTGATCAATGAGATCATATGATATAGTCGAAATTTAATAGTTTTTTGCTATTTGCAACCATAAGTAGAAAAAAACATTTTCATAATGGAGGTGGTGGATATGAATAGCTGTTGGGACACTGAAACTGTCTGCTATTAAAAAGCTGACTGTGACAGCAGTTGCATTGTGTAGCAGTGGTATCAGTGATGGTGATTTTATTTTTATTTTTATTTTTTTATAGTCATGGTTACCGTTTCCTTGATATGGCTATGTGAATGGTTCTGGTCAATACATTGTCCTATGACATGCTGGGTCTGGGTGTAAAGATGGCTCTACATGTCAAATGTTTCAGATTTATTACACAAAATTTTCAAGAATTTTATTCCGTTGTGCTTTCATGAAAGAGTACTTGATAATCAAGTAGAATGTGATGGTTTATTGGGATTGCCACTGAAGTACATGTGTTGTGAATGATTATTGATTTATTTATTTTTTGGTTGTAATCTTAGATACTAGTTTAACATCATTCTCCTTGTTAAAACAAGTTAGATCACAGCAGAGATGCATTTTTAAGTTGTCTTTATGTGAGATTAAGGTACACTGGCTGCCATATGATTATTTTCATTCAATGAAGTCATCAAATCTCTGCTTGGATTTTCCTACTAAATCCTTAGGAAACAGAGCAGGTTACACAACCATCATAAAAAAGTTGTAGACCTTACATAAGCATAGAATTCATAAATCTGCCAGAATCTAAAGTTGATAAGTGTGCCTTTTGTGTTTCCCACAAATCAGTATTCTGTATATGCTCCCAACGGCCAAAAAGTAATGCATTTGTAGAAGTCCAATGGGAAGCAACCGTATTGTCAAGTATCCCCAGCACAAAGTGCCTGAAACAAGCATGGTATTTTATGAGTGGGTTGCCAGGAGTTGCTCCTTAAAACTGCTGGAGTTGATAACAATCTCATGTAACTTCATGTCAGTGCACGGATGAATAATGCAATGTGCATACATGACTTTCTGTTTTATTGGAATTGTGACAAAACATATGTGATATCATTATAGCTGTGTCATGGCCTCAATCAAAAACAACATAAATAAATGTCATTTTTAAACCAAGGGTGAATTCTCCTTGGACCTATCGCACTTAAGATAATACACAATTACATAAATAACTACAAATAAAAAGGGAATCATAATAAATAACAGTACATGTTCATTCCACAATACAAGTCTCATACAATGATAGACATAAATTGTCTTTAAACAAATTATTTGGAATGACATTCATCATCTACCCCTCTTGCACCATGAACTAATGTACTCCTTACGTTGCATTCTCTAAAAAAAATAAATTAAGAAGGGGTGAATCATAACTCAGTTAGTAGGATAGATGCAACTAGCACATACATCAAAAATAGTCTATATCATGTGCCACTATCAATATATGTCATATTCCAGGTTAACCTGATAAGGCAGCTCTACTGGCAATATGCAGATCTCATCTAATACTGTACACTCTAAGCCACCCGGGTCAGCCTGCATATAAGACAACTTAAATGATAGTGTCACGTACAAAATAATCAAATGTCCTTTGGATATGCTTCAGGACACTCAGGCCAGCTTACTAGGAAGGTAGTTCAACCGAATCAATCATAAGCAATTTATTAAACAACAATAAATAATCTATTTTAGACCACAATGAATGTAGATTAGTGAATCATATACCAATTCACACAATAAATCCCCTTCTTTCACAATTGTCCAATAAAATGCATGATCTAGCCATTATTTTGGTAATTGACCCTTTCATTGGCTTCAGAATATCCAAAAACCTTAAGATCAACTACCTGACCATTTAGATCAGTGATCGTGGGGTCCAGAAATCGATAAATCAAATCTGATCATTAGATCCTAGGTGATTGGACCATCTTTTGGACAATCTGACCCTTCCATTGGGTCTAGAAGGTCCAAAAATTTCAAGATTAATTATCTGATCATCTAATTTGGTGTGGTCTATATATCATCAAAACAAATTTGACCGTTCAATCTCTGATGATCTGGTCACCAATTGGTCAATCTGACAATTCTATTGGATTCAGAGCATCCAAAAATCCCAAAATTGACTATTGGATGACCCAAATCGGAGATCAAATGGTCCATATATGTCAAAAACAATCTGGACCGTTTGTATATCTTGCCGGAAGTCGCTGGACGCCACCCCCTGGGCCTGCGGCTAGGCTCGTGCATGGGCTAAATAGTGACTGAGCCCATTGGACTCGTCACCGGAGGCTGTCGCTCGTCATCGCCATTGTCGACTCCCACTTGGGCTTCTCTGCTTCGGCTCTTGTGATGGGCTTAGCCCACGTGCGTAACACTGGGTTGGAGCCTGACTGCTGCTGGGCTTTGACCTAGCCTGTGCGGGCGTGGGCTGGGGCCCGATCCCTGGCCCACTAGAAATTCTAGGCAGTGTTATTGCTGGGGAGGTTTTTTAACTTCCGGATTTTGTTTAAAAACCCAATTTTTGGGATTTTCTAAATTCCTAAAATTTTAAAAATTATTTCTAAATATTCCAGAAAATACTCTAATCATTCTAGCGTGGTCCACCAGTTATCTATAGCCTAAAAATATAAGGTTTAATGATTTTTTTTAATTTTCACATTTCATTATATTTAACTAATCAAATAAAATCATTTCAACCCCAAATTTCTACCATAGCCTAATAACATTATTTAAAACATATCCAATAGTTTAAATCTTGAAAAATAAGTGCACAATGAAAACCCATTTCAACATATACATGCATGCACTGTTCACAGGGATGGTTTTCCGTCCCTTTTCAAAAATTTTGTATTTTTTTTGTTTCTTCCACAATTGCATATACATGTATTTTTTCAAGAAATCCAATCCTTAGGATGTGTGTTAATTGACGCGAGCTCCAAATCAAGACCAATATGTGATATGAAATTTTTGTATTTGAAAGAAATACACAAGGGTGCATTTTTAACGTACATAACATTGACGTTCAAAATCACTAATCATTTCTTATCCAAAATTCATGAAATTAATGTGGAAGCTAAATGCACATATGATAGACACATTAGACGGATCAGATTCATAATCCAAGTTTTGTAAATAACTTAAAAATCGACGTTTTTGATTTGCTTGGAAATTCAACTCATTTTTTCGTCCATTTAGCATGTACCATTTCCTTCCATTCATCCCCCTATTTTTAGCATTATAATTGCTTATAACATTATTCATATCATTCAAAATCTTGTAAACAACAATGTGCATACACAGACTTTATGGATTTAAAAACTATGCAAGTTAAAGGGGTCTATCTATTCACTTACCTCTGTAATAACCCACGAAGGTTTTTTGATCGCTTTTTCTCCTTGATTAGTGTTTTACAGCAATAACCCCTCCACAACGGCAAAGCCTCCTTCTCCCTCTTCTCCTCTCTCACTAAACTCTCTTATTTCTCAAGTGTGGAGATAATTATGCATGACAATCCATGTATAATTCATAGAAATCATAATAAAATAAAATAAAATAATCTCATGTGATCGTTGTCTGTCTCCCCACGCGCTCCATGCGGCTGCCTCTCCCACAAGCCCCACGTGGGAATGGTTTAATCGGTATTTTACATTCTCCCCTCCTTATAAAAGTTTCGTCATCGAAACTTGCTATATATTTGAGGAAAAAAGGTAAATAAGGTAAAGTTGTCGCATATCTTCCTTGAGTTTCCATGTGACCTCTTTCTCACTGTGGTTATTCCACTCGACTAAGACATGCTTTATTGTTCTCCTTCTAAGCTGTCTGTCATAGACATCAAGTATTCGGACTGGCCACTCCTAATATGTCATGTCATCCTCTAATTGAAACTGCTCTGTATGCAATACATGAGAAGGATCTACTACATACTTTCTCAACTGTGAGATGTGGAATACATTGTAGACTTTGGACAATGATGACGGTAAAGCCAACAAGATATGTAATGCCACCAATAGATTCCAGAATCTCAAACTGCCCAATAAAACGAGAACTTAGCTTTCCCTTTACTCCAAATCTCATTACTCCACGGGTGAGTGAGACTTTCAAAAACACATGATCTCTGACTGTAAACTGAAGATCCCGACACTTTCCGTCTACATATTTCTTTTGTCTGTCATGTGCAACTGCAAAACACTGTCTGATTATTCTCACTGCATCTGTAGTTTACTAGACTAACTTAGGTGCTAAGAGTTTCTTTTGGCCAACCTAATCTCAACATATAGGTGTGCAACATCTTTTACCATACAAGGCTTCAAAAGGAGCCATGCTAATACTTGCCTTATAACTATTGTTATATGCAAACTCTGCCATCGGCATGTGACAATCCCGACTTCCTTCGAAATCTTGGACTTAAACTTATAACATGTCTTCTAGGATCTAAATTATTCTCTCAAATTGGCCATCACTCTATGGGTAATAAGCTGAGCTTAGGTGCAACTCTGTTACCATCGCCTTCTGCATACTTCGCCAAAATTCTGACACAAAGCGGCGATCTCTATCCTATACAATCGAGACAGGCACACCATGTAATCTAACAATCTCTCATACATACAATTCAACCATCTGATCAGCATTGGAAGTCATTTGGTATGACAAGAAATGAATTAATTTGGTAAGGTGATTCACAATAACCCAAATACCATCATTTTGAGTTTTGAGTACGAGGCATGGCAGTCACGAAATCCATTGTAATATACTATCATTTCCACTCAGGAATCTCTAGATATTGTAATAATCTTGCTGGTTTTTGGTGATCCACCTTTACCTGCTGACATACTAAGCACTGAGCCACAAACTGAGAAATTTCTTGTTTTATATTGTTCCACTAAAAATTCTGTCTAAGATTCATATACATCTTAGTACTACCTGGATGTATGAAAAACTTTGACTAGTGTGTCTCCTCTAGGGTTTCTTGCCGAAGAGCATCCACACTCGGCACCATCAATCATCTGCCGAACAATAGAACACCATCTGGTCCATACTGGAACTTAGTCTATTCTTTTAGATATTAGTTTGTCGCAAATTTCTCGAATAAATGGATCTTGCTTTTGAGCTGCTTTGATTTTGTCTGTCAATGTTGGTCTGATCTCTAGAGCACATAACTGTCTTACTTCCATTGAAGGCAATACCTCGAGTTGCAGACTTTCCATTTGATAAATCAATCGCATATGATCGATGATTAAAGCTGTCAATCCTGTATGAGACTTTCGACTCAATGCATGTACTACCACATTAGCTTTACTAGGATGATAATGAATAATAACATCATAATCCTTTAATAGCTCTAACTATCTCCTCTGCCTAGATCACCTCCTACTAGGGAGATTGTGTTTGCTATTGATCTAGTCCTTGGGATAGGTCCAATCTCCAAGGCGCCATATCACATGGCTCCAGCAGAGTTGAGAGAATTGAAGGAACAGTTGTAGGAGTTGCTCGACCTAGGGTTTATTTGCCCTAGTGTGTCATCTTGGGGAGCATAAATTCTGTTTGTTAAAATGAAATACTGAATAAGGTGACTCTTAAGAATAAATATCCTCTTCCTTGCATTGACGATTTGTTCGACCAACCGCAAGGATCGACTGTTTTCTCTAAGGTTGATCTTCGGTGTGGTTATCACTAGCTAAAAATCCGAAAAGAGGACATACCAAAGATTGCTTTCCGCACTCGGTATGGCCAATATGAATTTTTAATGATGTCTTTTGGATTGATGAATGCTCTGACAACTTTTATGGATTTGATGAACCAGATAATTCGTCAGTTCTTAGACAAATGTGTGATTGTATTCATTGATGATATTCTCGTTTATGCCAAGAATCGGAAAAAGCATGCAGAGCAGTTGAAATTAGTATTGTAAGTCCTAAGGGAGAATGAATTGTATGTCAAGTTGAAGAAATGTGACTTTTGGCTTAACTGTATTTCTTTCCTTGAGCATGTGTTTACTGGTGAAAGGATTTCTATAGATCCAACAAAAATTGAAGTAGTGATAAACAGGGGGAGACCTACTACTGTGACAAAAATCCGTAGCTTCCTGGGAATGACAAGTTATTACAGACGATTTATGAAAAATTTCTCCTCTATCGCGGTACCAATAACGTGATTGACATACAAAAATACAAAGTTTTTGTGGACAGATGCTTGTGAAAAAAGCTTCAAAGAATTGAAAAATCGTCTGATTATAGTTCCGGTGTTAGCCTTATCGGATAATGAAGGTAATTTTTTTGGTATACAGTGATGCTTCCACGAAGGGACTTGGGTGTGTCCTTATGTAGAATGGTAGGGTGATAGCATATGCTATACGTTAGCTGAAGGCGTATGAGCCGAATTATCTTACGCATGACTTGGAGCTTGCAGCAGTAGTGTTTGCTCTGAAAATTTGACGGTATTACCTGTATAGTGAGAAGACAAATCTTCATCGACCACAAGAGCCAATGTAAAATATCGGTTAAACCCCTCCCACGTGGGCCTCATGGGAGGGTCAGCCACGTGGAGCGCGTGGGGAGACAGAGACAACAATCACATGAGATTATTTTATTTTATTTTTTTACGATTCGTATGAATTATGCATGGACTACCATGCATAACTATCTCTATACTTGAGAAATAAGAGAGTTTAGTGAGAGAGGAGAAGAGGTAGAAGGAGGCTTTGTTGCTGTGGAGGCGCTATTATTGTGAAATACTATGATCAAGGAGAAGAAGTGATCAAGAAACCTCCGTGGGTCATCACAGAGGTAAGTGGATAGATAAACCCCTTGCATAGTTTTTAGATTCATAAAGCCTGTGTATGCACGTTGTTGTTTACAAGATTTTGAATGGTATAAATGATGTTATATGCAAGTATGATCTAAAAATAGGGGGATGAATGGAAAGAAATGGTACATGCTAGACGGATGGAAAAATGAGTTGAATTTCCAAGCAAATAAAAAATATTGATTTTTGAGTTATTTGCAAGGCTTGAATTATGAATTTGATCCAGCTAATGTTTCTGTCATATGTGTATTTAGCTTCCACGTTAATTTCATAAATTTTGGATAAGAAATAATTAGTGGTTTTTAACGTAAATGTTATGTACATTAGAAATGCACCTTTATATATTTCATGCAAATGCAAAAATTTCATATAACATATTGGTCTTGAATTGAAGCTTTCGTTAATTAACACACATCCGACGGACTGGATTCGTTGAAAAATGCACACACACACATATATCCAGTTGTAGAAGAAACAAAAAATCACAAATTTTTTGTAAAGGGATGGAAAACCGTCCCTGTGAATAGTTTACGCACGTATATGTTGAAATGGGTTTTCATTGTGCACTTATTTTTCAATATTTGAACTATTAGATATATTTTAAATAATGTTATTAGGCTATGGTAGAAATTTGGGGTTAAAATGATTTCATTTGATTAGTTAAATCTAATGAAATGTGAAAATTAAGAAAATCATTAAACCTTAAATTTTTGGCACATAGATCACTGGTGGATCACGCTAGATTGATTAGGGTATTTTCTGGAATATTTAGAAAGAATTTTTAAGTTTTTGGGAATTTAGAAAATCCCAAAAATCAGATTTTTAGACAAAATTTGGACGTTGAAAAACCTCTTTGGCAGCAACGTTGCCTGGGATTTTTGGTGGGCCAGGGACCGAGCCCTAGCCCGCGCCCGCACAGGCCAAGACATAGCCTGGGACCCAGCAGTGGCGGCGGCCTCCGGCGACTAGTCCAGTGTGCTCAGTCACTGCTCAGTCGAGGTATGAGCCCAGGCGTGGGCTAGGTGGTGGCGTTCGACGACTTCCAGTGAGACCGTACGGACGGTCCAGATTGTTTTTGACATATTTGGATCATTTGATCTCCGATTTGGGTCATCCAATAGTTGTTTTGGGGGTTTTTGAATGTTCTAAATCCACTAGAATGCTCAGATTGATTGATAGGTGACCAAATCATGAGGGATTGAATGATCATATTTGTTTTGATGATATATGGATCGCACGAACTCCAAATTAAATGATCAGGTAGTTGATAATGAGGTTTTTGGACCTCTTAGACCTAATGGAAGGGTCGAGTTGTCCAAAAGATGGTTAGATCATCTGGGATCGAGTGGTCATATTTGATTTATCGATTTTTGGGACCTATGATCACTGATCTGAATAATCAGGTAGCTGATCTTAAGTTTTTTGAATGTTCTGGAGTCAATGGAAGGTTCAGATCACCAAAAGAATGGTTAGATCATGCATTTTATTAGACAGGTTTGAAAGAAGGGGATTTATTGTGTGAATTGGTATGTGATTCACTAATCTCAACTTATTATGGTCTAAAATAGATTATCTATTGTTGTTTAATAAATTACTTATAATTAATTGTGTTGCCAGTAGAGCTCGTCGGTCGAGTTGCTTCCTAGTGGGCTGACTCGAGTGTCCTAAAGCATATCGGAAGGACATTGGATTATTTTGTCTGTGACACTGCCAGTTGAGCTCGCCAGCTGAGCTGTCTTACACGTGGGCTGGCCCGGGTTGCTCGGAGTATACAGTATTAGATGAGATCTGTATATTGCCAATAGAACTGTCTTATCAGGCTGACCTGGAATATGATATGTATTGATAGTGAGACATAATATAGACTGTTTTTGATGTATGTGCTAGTTGCATCTATTCTACTAACGAGTTATGATTCAACCCTTCTTACTTTATTTTTTTTAGAGAATGCAGCGCGAGGAGTGCATTAGTTCTTGGTGCAAGAGGAGTAGATGATGAATGTCATTCCAAATAATTTGTTTAAAGTCAATTTATGTCTATCATTGTATGAGACTTGTATTGTGGAATGAACATGTATAGTTATTCATCATGATTCCATTTTTATTTGTGGTTATTTATGTGATTATGTATAATCTTAAGTGCGATAGGTCCAGGGAGAATTCACCCTTGGTTTAAAAATGACATTTATTATATGTTGTTTTTGGGCCAGGCCGTGACACAGCTGAACAAGATGGCATATTTCATTTAATTAAGTGTGCTTAAATGTGGTAGATCTGAGAGAATATGAGAGAGAAAAATGTGTATACATGACTTTCTGTTTTATTGGAGGTGTGACAGAACTTGTACGTGATATCATTACAGCTGAACAAGATGGCATATTTTGTTCATTTAAGTGTGCTTAAGTGTGGTAGATCTGAGAGAATATGAGAGAGAATGGAGTAGCTCAACCTGGTGGGATATTTTCCTCTGTTTTTTTATGGTAGATTTGTAGAGAAGAATTATTTGGAAATGGGATGAAAATTTTTGGAGGGAAAATTTTAAGGAGAAAATAACTTTTCCCTTAATCATTGCAATACAAATATGAGAATAAAAAACAGAAGTGCATTGTATTTAAAATTTTCTTGGATCTACAAATAGGTAAAAATGCATTTGTTTTCTCTTCAATCAATGTCATATCTTGTCTGTGTCTGTTTCACATTTTTTTCATCATTATTCATCTTCCAATTGGATTCCTGGGGTAATTGAAAGCCAAACACAGGACAAAGGTTATCAATGCATGGGACAGAAAAAATATGAGAATTTATGCATTCACAATTGGGCTTCGTCATTCCTGTTAACTTTGTATTTCATTATTCAAACTATTCTGAGTTGTGATGGCTAGGCCAGTTTGGTCAGGCATTACAATTTAATGGGCTAGGTAACTTTGATTTGGTCTTGATGAAATTTTAGTGACTTAGGTCAAGCAACAATGAAGTGGGTGACAGACTAGTGTCAAGCCACAATTCTTGGCCCAATCAATAAACAGTTTGATGCTGTGCCAACCCAGAGGGCCTTGCCTGAATCAATGGTGAGGCTTTTTGCTTGCATCGTTGGCGGCATGGTGTTCAAGTGATAGAAATAGCCTCTGTAAAAGATGCAGGTAAAACTAATATCTCACCCCCCTTAGAACCTGCATCAGCAAAAGCCTCCTGCATATGCCCTTTTTTATGCTGTTCCAACCTAACTTAACTATGTACCATCATAGTTTCACATAGTTTCCCATTTTAGAGTCTAAGCTTATTGATTTTGATAATTTTTTTCATTGCTGCAGGAAGAGTCATCCCGGAGAGCGTGACTTACAGTTATGGTACTGTTCTGTTGGACCTTTTAAGTGGGAAGCACATCCCTCCAAGCCATGTATGATGCGTTTTGCTTTATTCATGCTTTTCCCTTTGTTTTCTAAGTTTCCTCTATCAACATGCAATTTATAAAGCACCCCCCTTAAATTTTTGTAGAAGTTGCCCCATGGTTAGCTTCTGTTGAAATCAACACCTCATGGATCATTTCTGGCAGTAGCTTGCTCTCCATTTGAATAATGTGCAGTGAATCTAAACATGAAGTTGTAAAGAGTTAACACTTAACTGAAGATTGTTGAACTTTTTTTCCTGTCCTTGGATTCTGAGATTAAGATTCTGGACCTTCTGCTTAAATTTAATTCCAAATGCTCTGCATAAGACTGCCAATCTCAGGCTATCTTGAAGGGTCTTCCAACTTTTTGTTGATTTTCCAATTTAGCTCTTGAGATCATTCTTGATTTTCTTTAAGGAGAAGTTCCATTTTCCAATTTGATTGATTAAGCTGCTCTGATACCAATTTCACAATCTTCCTATGACTCACTGGCTTATCTGACAGGAATTGCCTATCCAAAGAAATCATTTTAACCAAATATCAAAAAAGAATCACTGAGCCATTTTCAGTTCAAACTGTTTGTCTGTGTGAAATCCCCCAAACCCTTCTAGTATTGTCATTACACTATTTATCCTAACACCATATTACCTGTTACAGAAATAATACAACTAATGTCTTAAAAGACTAACGAACAAATAACAAACTGAAACTGATTTGATTGACTCTGCCCTACTTCTGGGTCCAGCACTGCATCAGACTGCAACGGCAGGAATTGGCCTACTAAATCGGTCCTGCTGACTCCCAAGAACCTCCAATTATCAATTGAGTTAAGCCAACTGTTCTTGCTATATCCAGCTCCATATCCTTTTAACTGTTCGACCTGGACCTCACTCAGCTTCACGTTTCAACTACCATTACTTGTCACTTTCACCATCTATTTGATGTGGGCCTTACTTGACACCAATTACAACTGCCAATATCCACTGCACACCATCACCTATTATTCCAACCAACAATTTGACGCAGGGTTAATAATTGACCTAGGTATCATCTTATACTGTGTCTCTATGACACAGCTTTATAATGCTAATAATTCTTCTTGGATCTTATCAATGATTATTCCTAATTTTTTTCTAAAGTGCATGGTAAGTTTATTAACATTTGCTATCAACATTTTAAAGTTTCAGCCAGCCATAGTTTGTCACATATTGATGGATTTTGTTTCAGGGAATCCTATGGCACCCCTGTTTTGTTGTACGAAATGTTTGAATAGAACGTTGTCACTCTTGTGGATGCTTATCTAAATAAATCTGTAAAGATCAGGATAGCTGCTGCTTTATCAGATGCCAATGCTTAAGACGATGCATTTTTCTAATTGCAGGCCTTAGATTTGATAAGGGGAAACAATGTCTTGCTGTTGATGGATTCTTCCTTGGAGGGGCAGTATGCCAATGAAGATGCTACAAAATTAGTTGAACTTGCTTCTAGATGCCTTCAGTCTGAAGCTAGAGACCGACCTAATACCAAGTTTCTTATGAAGGCGGTGGCACCTCTACAAAAGCAGAAAGAGGTAGCCTTGTACATCATATTTGAGTTGAGAATGTTGATGATATTTTTCTGTATATGATGCTCAGCCTTACTTTTGCATGTAACGTCTGTGGTATGTAGCTGGCATCCCATGTTCTCATGGGTCTACAAAAAAATACTTCTGTTCTGCCGACCATGCTTTCTCCTCTTGGAAAGGCATGTGCAAGGATGGACCTTACTGCTGTTCATGATATATTGCTAAAAACTGGTTACAAGGATGAAGAGGGCGCTGAAAATGAGGTGAACTGAAGTTTTCTTCTTTTACTGTTGGATTATCTTTTTCATCTTTGTTACATAATTGTAACTTCTTCCCTGAAGGCCTTAAGTTAGATCTCACAATTTGTTGTTAAGATGTTGAGCATCCTTGATTTAATCTGTTTCCTTAAAGGTATTCTGAAGTGTGAACCTTCACCCAAAAAGGGTACTTGGAAAGCAAGTTGTAGTCCATTGCTGCAATGAATTTACACAATAAAAACAAGAAAATTGGTAAATATTATTAGGTGCTTTGACACCGTTAAAACTCTGTTCTGAGGGCTCAAGGTTTTTGCTGGGGGACGAAATTTAACCTTTGGATTAGTCTTGTTATCTGTTATTGTTTTGGGATTCGACTTGGTACTATTCACCAAGAACATTTTCTTATGGGTTTCAATTTTGTAATATATCCTTCTCTGACTTTTTGAAGATTGTAGTCCCTTTTATTCTCAGTCAACTTACTTGTTTTAATGCTGGTGCCAATATGAAGCTATCATTTCAAGAATGGACACAACAAGTTCAGGAGATGTTAAATACAAAGAAATTTGGGGACATTGCTTTCAGGGACAAGGATTTCAAGACTGCCATCGATTATTATTCAAAGGTAACTTTTTTTTTTTTTTTTTTTTATAATAATTACTTCTTGATGTGGCAGCTTCCAATTTGGTTGGTTCCTCATAAAGGTGCATGGGGGAGTTTGCTCTTATTGCCATTCCCAGATCTGGATGAAGGTTGTGGGTTACATTAGGTTTCATCACAAACGGACTACCAGACATAATCATCGTTTCCCAGCCATTCTTCATGATTCCATTGATTCTTTTTTGGACAAACAACCAATTTTGCTTATTCCCATCCCATCTGCAACTGAGATTCCATATCGCGGGTACTGAAAACCCAGAACTTCTAAAAAGTATGAAGTTATGAATTAACTTTAAGTATTGGGATGATGCATGTTTATCATCTTATCATGGATGAACGATAGAAATCAGCAGACATAACTTAATATGAAAACTATGTACTTTTTTATCTTCTTATCGTGGATTTACAACATCTTTCCAAAGAGCATTAGTGGAAATGGTTTTCTAACATACCAAAGAACAGTTTTCTTCCATCATTAACAATCTCCCCTGCCCCCCTTTTTTGTTTTTCTTTCTCTTTTCTTTCTTTCCTCATCATTGACAATCCCATTGGTTGTGTATTTTGACCAACTTCAATTAGCAAGTAAGGTTGTGTGCTAACAAAAGGGGGAAGGTTTCCTTCCTTTTCTAGATATGACGTTTATCTAACCTGGTCAATTATGCTTTTTTACTTATTTTTTTTTAACAGTCAAATCTATTTTTCTATTTTTTCCATCATCAACCAGCTTTTTCACAAAAAAAGCCTTTCTATTTTGTTTCCATAAATTTCACTTTTGCTGATATCATTTCCTCCATCTGAACACACCCAAAGCTGCTTTTCAGGCCATGTTATACATGGCAAAATTACTACAATTGCTTTGGGTTTGATCGACATGTTGTGGGCCTGAACAAACTGTACATTTTGACCTGAACAAACTGTTTCCACAAGAATTTTAATGAGTTCACAGTTAATCTTTTTGGAAACAATACGAAATCGTCAACAGTCTTTCCATGTTGACATGATTGACATCAGCTTTCTCAAAACATCTACATTAGGCATCTTGTATCATTGGTTTGTTCTGAATGGATTTGTTCCCTTCATTCATTCATTCTTGAGCTCTGTCAATGAAGCTGTACATGCCCTTGATCTCATCGATTGTCTTCTGGATGGTCCTCAAGCCATATTCATTCAGCATTCATAACATATTCAGTGGTGTACCTGTTTCTTTAATTAGGCCCATATATTTCTACTATGTTCTTTACAGCTCTTTTAATCGTGGATTAGCTCTTGGTCCGTCTGAGCTATGAGATGTGTGTGGTACTCTCTTCCTAGCCTGTGTCTAGTCCTGTTGCTGTAGTCTTATTGATCATTTGCTGCAAATCTTGTTCCAAATGATAATTAATTTATTGATAACAAAAGAAAAGCTACAACAACGAATGGGAAAGTGCCCCCCATAATGTGAAGGAGACTGTGACAGTTTATTTCCTTCTTTTCTATAGTGTCAGTATTGAGTTTGCCTCAATTTACATTATACAAAGAGGCAACAGGCAAGTGAACTTGTTACCCAGATATAATCGCATCAATGTCACGAGACAAATCAAGGACACCTTCCGGATTTTATGCTTGGAGAATCCTTTCACCACAATCAACGATTCAGTGAGTCCTTTAGAAGAAATCTCAAAGCCTCCATAAGAACTTGATGTATGTGCTGGTCAAATTGAGATATTGTGCAGGGATTTCTCTGATAATTCAGCTGGGATCTCCATCACTTGGCCATAATTCTGAAGGCTCGATGGCAAATGCCTGTATTCCTGGGACCTTTAACGATGGAAGATTTCATTAATCTCACGCAAATCCTAACTAGCATCTTTGACAGGGCTGCCTTGAATTGGGAATGTGTAAGAAAGCTCATTTTTTTGACTTATGAATTGACTTATTTTTGAACTCTTCCCAAAGCTTCTTCCATCCTTGTTTTCAATCGGGAATCTACTGAGCTGATCGTCATTTCACCTCATAGTGGCTTAAAATATTTTCATGAAAGCTGGGAAATTATGTGCGAGTTTCCTTTTCCCTGATTTGCTGACTCTTTCCAGCAGAAGCGGTAAAAAGAGGAGAGTACTGAAGACTAACAAAGTTGTAATGGTGCCACATGTCTTTCAATTTTATGCCATTTGTTGTGGCATCTGCTCTTATGTATTTCATATTATTATTGTTATGGTTTATTACAAGAGTGTGGTAAAACATCGTCTTGTGCATGTGTTAATCATATGCTTTCTTGCAAATGCAGTTGGTGAACATGATGTCTGTTCCCTCAGCTACTGTTTTTGCAAGACGAGGCTTGTCCTACTTGATGAATGGCCAACCAGAGCTTGCCCTGCGTGATGCAATGCAGGCACAAGTGTGCATGCCTGAGTGGCCCACTGCCTTCTATTTGCAGGCTCTTGCTCTCTCCAAGCTTGGAATGGAGACGGATGCCCAGGACATGCTCAACGATGGTGCTGCATTTGAAGCAAAGAGGCAGAGTAGCTTGCGTGGTTGAGAGGCCCGCACATTGAGGTAGTCCTGACCTGCTTTGCACACATACCCTCTTGGCTGCTGGTTGCATCCAGGGAGTTGTGGCAGTTAATTGGTGCTAACATTCATTACAAGTCCATACCAAAGTATTAGATGAATGTGTAAAATATTAAGAAAGGTAGAAATAAGATTGTAGCTGTTGAATCCCTTCTAATGGCCGTGATTTTGGCTTTGTACGGCTCACCCTCGGCATCCAAGTTTTTGTATTGGAAAATTGGGGTAAGCTCCCAAAATGGTCAGACGTGAAAGTAATGGAAGGTTTTGTATATTCGGAAGTGGGAGACTGGAGAGACATTTGCATTGTCAAAAAGAGGCGGGGAGAAAAACCCTTTTCGTTAATGTTATGAAGAAACCAGGCACTTATAATCTCTTGAATCTTGGATGTTAAATGCTTCTGTTGACTTGCCTTTGCATTGATGTCATCTGCTGTTAGTCAGGTGGTGAGCATTTTGGCTCGTTATTTTCTGGCGTGCAGAGTACAAGCTTGTGAGTTTAGGTTTGTTGGGAAAGAAAAGAATTCGAGCATTAAGTGGTATACTAGAATAGCCAAAGCGAGAGTTTAATAGCAAAAAAGAAACAGCCTACAAGCATTTTAAGAAATGCTTAAATTGCCTTTGAATCTTTAAGCAAGCAAGAAGTGAAATGTTGGCCGGCCATCCTCAGTTACCTCCTCTTACCAAACTAAGGGTCAGTTTGGCCATGCGTTCCAGCGGGTAAAGTGCTTTTGGAGGCAAAAATGCACTTTTGCAAGGGGGTCAGTTTGGTTGTGCGTTCTTTCACCATGCTTTTTCACTGTAAAAGCCTATTTTTATGTTTAGGTGGCAGCTACAAATTAGTGCTTTTTTTAAATGCAATTTTGTAACAATATTTTTGCAAAAGTGCTTAAATTTTATAACAGAGCCAAATATGAAGCCTAAAACATCTATTATCCTCTACTTAGGCTTTGTTTGGTTGCCCGTTGCAGGGGTTAAAGTGCTTTTAGAGATGTAAGTTTGCGGCTTTGTTTGGCTGCAGGGGTTAAAGTGCTTTTAGAGATGTAAGGGTGCTTTTGTAGGGAGTAAGTTTGGCCATGTGTTAGGCGGAAGCAATAGATTAGTGCGTCTTCTAAGGGCCTGTTTGGCCTGACGGTGGCTTTTAAGCACTTACAGGAAGCGCGTTTGCA